>CM046853.1:15455615-15521035 GCA_025617745.1 Heliocidaris erythrogramma | reverse complement strand
TTTTTATTTCACCATGATTACATCACAAGATTATGCATCCGGGATAGATCTTTTCTCTAAGGCAGAAACAGCATAACCTTTTCCAAGTAGAAGCATAGCGAACACAACGGACACGGACAACGGACACGGACACGGACAAAAGCATGGAATTATGCATTCAACGTTTCACAGTGTGTTATCATTTAAAAGAATATATATATATATATATATATATATATATATAATATATATATATATATATATACATGTATATATATCTGGCACAAAGAAAGTAATTATAGCGGGGACCAGCCCAGCTAAGCTCCTTATAGCTAGCTTTTAAAGGTGGGTATGCTTTAACGACCATCATTTCGAGAAAAGGGATAGGCTACATTTCAAAACATTTGGATTTTCTAAACTGATTATATTTCATTTTAATTGTTACTTAGAGAGATTAAGATAGATAAGGGTAGACTACATAAACCACTAAATTTAAATATATATAATTAAACAATACCAAACTGCTATCATCACTGAAAAATGTAGATGATGCCCAACTTGTATCTTCAGAAACAAACCGGGCTGCAAATATGGAAAGATGTGTCCAGGGGCATGTGTCATGATTTACTGCAGATTTCAGTTGTCGGCTAACTGCAAAAATGTTTGCCATGTTTGCAAGTTTTAAATATCAAAATTCAGAAATAATTTGAATCATATTCAACTTTCTAAGAGGACGACAGGCTGATTTTAAAACGAAAATAATAACAATTAATAACAATTAAATACATTTTAAGACGTTTGTATATTGAACATTCAACTTCACAACAATATCGTATAATATCGAAAGAAAACTTTAGAATTTATGAATTGATCGTAATTGTTAGATCCAATCTTTTGAATGTCTTATTTTGGATCTCTTTCCTCCACTTTTTCTTTTTTTATTTCCTTCTCATTTGTCTCTCTGTATATGTTTAGTATATAAATACACAGACTGAAGGTTTTCAAGGACCAACAGTGCCCCTTAAAGAAATATCAACTTCGGGTAAAGATGGAGGCTTTGTCGGACACATCCCTTGGAATAAGATGATATCATCCAGACTGATCTTGCCTTGGCACTGGAGCAGCATGAACACACATTCATTAGTGTATGTCACAAAGCTAGGGGTGGGGTTGGGTGTGGAGAAGAAGTCATTGAGAGCCGTGTATGTAGCACAGACGGGTTCATTGGAGATAGGGCATGACGTCGGGCAACGTGATTTCGTCTGCGAATAATAGAAGGAATATCAAAAGAACAAAAGAGAAATAATCAGTGATAAAATCGAAAATGGTCTTGGCCCTTGCCTAGTTCTAGGTGTATTTTGAGTTTTTACCGCAGACCACCCTTTTTGCGGCTACCCGGCAACCCTCCACGGGTGTAGACCAAACATGGATAACAGTCAAAACTACAAGACCATTGTTTAAAAACTAAACTTGACATCTTTATTATGGTTTATGAACTCCCCTTGACCGAAACCTGATATAACAAAGAAACAAAATTGGACGTTATCTTCCCCCAGAGCAACCATTGTTTTAATCATGTTATCTATAGCTCAATTTAATTCTTACTGAAATTATTTAAGCAGTGGTATGGTAAATAAAATAAAATAATAATACTCAGTTCTTGCATAGCAAATAATCTCTATGCGCTTCCAAAGAGCTTTTGGATTATCACCCCAGCTCAGTCTAGCTGCCATAATGAAGACACTGGAGCTTCAAGAAATAAATTCATACCGGTACCTATTTATTTCACTTGGATCGAGAGTAACAAATTTAGATTAATGTCTTGCCAAAGGATGTTAGTACCGGGCCGGGATTCGAACCCCGTACCTAGTGATCTACAGTCCAGTGACCTTTCCACTAGACCCAAACAACTTGTTTTCTGTGAGTGCTATGGTTTTGAAGAGGAGAGTTTTTAAAGTTTTGTTATGTGTTTGGTCACATTTTGCATTAGTGATGTATAGGAACATGGCAAAAATAAATTCAAATGCAGTTAATTGATAATAAGTTATGAACAAAGTCATCATACCGTTGTTGGTAGCACTGGAGGCTTGGTGATTAAATCGGGCTTCCGTTGGGTCACAGCGGCAGTCTTTAGCCGTGGTGGAGCGGGGGTCGATGGACACTCGCCATCAAAGAGCACCGTCTCAGCCTGGCCGATTTTACCAAGACATTTCAAGAAGTTAAAGAGACATCGACTGTCGAAGGTGCCTACTGTAGTACAGACCTTCTCCCCAGCGAGTGGACAGAAGACCTTACACCCTTCCTGAGTGGTTGCAACATGATGAGATAAGGTGGTAGTGGCAACCGTTGTGGTCTTTGGTGAGACAGTGGAAGGTGTGCGGTTGTGGGGAACTGTGAAGTAAAACAACCAAAGAAGACGAAAACGATCTTTTAGTGTTCAGGGCATTGGAAAGTTTTGAGAATATCATATTCACGAATATTATACATAGCATATTGCCAGACACTGTCCATTTGTGCGATAACACTTAGAGATTGTGTTAAAGATACATGACATATTCAAAACTATCAGTATTGAGTAATTTCATCAATAAACTGATAGCCATTTCGTTTACGAATTTTGATCGTAATGATTATGCTGGCTTGAGATACCCATTAGATCGAAAGGCATCGGCAATATATTCATATTGTACTTCATTTGAATATCACAATATCAAGGTACAATAAACTCTGCCTCCTAATCCATCTTGGGTTTAAATGAGTTACATTCCTATACCTCCAGATGATGTCACTGCTTTTACTTTCCCAATATACAAGTTTAAATTTTGCAAACAAAAGGTATATAAATAATGGCAAATAAAATGCTTTTGTTATCTTAATTTTTTATGTTTCTTTTGCTCAAGCTCAGCATGAAATGACCTATAACCTCTACCTGGTTTATTGGTATGCGGACCTACGCTTTCGGTCTGTGATGACTCCATCTCCTTATCATCTTCGTCGTCCTCATCATCTTCATCGTCCTCATCGTCAGCCTCTCCCTCCTCGGGTTCGGATGGCTCTAGAGAAAAAGAAGAAACATTAGATAACAGGATAAAAGAGTCAAACGTTTTTCTTCTAAAATTTACTAAAAACAAATGCAAAATTTCTAAAAATATTTGTCTTAAATTTATCAAAACTTAAAAAAAAAATGCAAAATGTTTGTCTTAAATTTGTCTCAAATATTTCTTCAGAGAGCAAAAGGGATAATCCATAACATAATGGGTGATATATATATTTGAACAGCATGTTGGATCTTGCACATTTACCAAATATGTCACAGTATAGGACACTAATCTTATTTAGTCATAAAACAGTTTAAATTGGCTTTTTTATAGGTCTCAAGCACTATTACGTAAGAAGGAAATGGGGAACCGATGCCAATTTCCGTCAGAGAGACAGAGATACTTCCGGAATACATCACGTGAAAACTCCTCCCTTGAAAGAAGGGACGGGGTGTCGATAGATAGGACGGGGGTCATTCGGGTTATATCATAAATCAGGAGTTCTAAATGTCTTTTCTGGTTTGTAATAAAATCATGAAATAGGAAAAAAGAATATAAAAAACAACAACATATTCTGGCAATATTGCTTAATATGTCAGCATACATTAAGCATACTTGATAAGGATGTCTCAAATCCTTTAGATTTGAAGAGTCGACATTTTATAGAAGAATGCAAGGAAAATCGGTAATATCAGTCTCTTTTTTAATGTCACTTCTTAAAATGTAAGGGGAAATTTAAAAGTGACTAGGCAGTTGTTACATGTTTGAATGTAACTTTACTTTATGCTAATGGTTGTCATGTTCTAGTTAAAAGAACTTTATTTGTATTTTGCTGCCATTTTAATTTGTAGACTTCATAATCATGAATTTAGATTATGCACATCAAATGAAGTCAATTATTCTCTTGGGTGTTGATAAACAGCTTACCTGCTGATTCCGATGGTTGGGGAGATTCTGCGCCTTCCGCTTCTTCAGGAGCGGATGACTCGCCTGGGAAGGGAATTATATTAAATCCCTTGATGAATATCCTTCTTTTAATGTACAGTAAAATAATATTCAGACTGAAAAAAGGGTATCTATTTGTGCCATATTGACCTTGAATATTTCTCGTAAAGCGAGTATACATTATGTATTAACTGCAAAGTTTTAAATGCAGCTTTTGTTTGGCTAATATACTTTTATATTTAAATTTTACAAGCAAAAATAAGCAAGTCAAAGTTCAAAAGAAGACAGAAACAAAAAGAGAGAGAAGGGTCGATCAGTGATTGAAGAGGGGGGAAACAAGAAATTGGGGAAGGCTGTGAGGAAAGAGATTCTTCTTATAACCATAAAAACGTAAATAGGGACCGGTAGAATATTAAAAAGTAACGATGATAACACAATAATTGGCATAATGATAGGAGCAATGATTTGAGTATTATAATACATTTCCACATATTGTGTGTGATGGTCATACCTGTTTGTTCGACTGGAATAGATTCGGTTGGCTCAGAACTTTCACTGTCCTCGGGCTCTTCTGACTCAGATGCTGTATCGAGAATGAAAATGACAAAATTTGTAAGCCTTACATGTATTATTTAACTAGAATATTAAAATTCGATGATAAAATTCGACGATTTGGAAAGATCATTTTCTTCTGAACATTGGAATCACAACCAAAAAACTATTCACCAA
This sequence comes from Heliocidaris erythrogramma, assembly GCA_025617745.1. Classification (NCBI taxonomy): domain Eukaryota; kingdom Metazoa; phylum Echinodermata; class Echinoidea; order Camarodonta; family Echinometridae; genus Heliocidaris; species Heliocidaris erythrogramma. Next base: position 15,516,344 of record CM046853.1, on the reverse strand, counting down.
AAGACTATAAAGTTGATAAGACATACCTGCTTGTTCGACTGGCGAGGACTCGGCTCCTTCTGAACTTTCAGGCTCTTCGGATTCTTCTGGTTCTTCTGATTCGGATGCTATTTGAAATTAAAAGACAAATGAGAGAAAATATTTAGCATTCAACAGAAATTACTAGATGTTCCTGAATTTAAACTTTCAAAAAAATTATCGAGTTCATCTATTTCAATTGTGCTCTCAGAGCAAGATAAATTTGTATTGAAATTCAATTTGGATACCTCTCTAGAATGTGGACACCACAAACCCAAAGCCTAGATGCAACATACCTGCTTGTTCTACTGGAGAAGATTCTGCTCCTTCTGAACTTTCAGGCTCTTCAGATTCCTCTGGTTCTTCTGACTCGGAAGCTGTTAGAATAAAGAAAAAATGGGGAATCTGCATATTCAACAAATGTTTAAAGGAATAAGGATTTAAAATTCATCTCGATCCGAATTTGTTTTGTTCATGTACAGCAGCTAATATTTTAAGGCAATTTAATGTTCTTCGGATCACAGAAACCACAAACCAAATGACTGAATATGACATACCTGCTTGTTCTACTGGCGAGGACTCAGGTCCTTCTGAACTTTCAGGCTCTTCAGATTCCTCTGGTTCTTCTGACTCGGATGCTGTTTGAATAAAAAAAGGATCTGTATATTCAACAAATATTTCTAAGAATTCAAGGACGTAAACCTTAATATTCTTTAATTCATCTCAATTCGACTTTTTAATGTTCAATCTTTATACAGCAGTTAGGCAATATAATGTTCTTAGAAATAGGGAAACCACAAATCAAATGTTTGGATTTTACAAACCTGCTTGTTCTACTGGCGAGGACTCGGCCCCTTCTGAACTTTCAGGCTCTTCAGATTCCTCTGGTTCTTCTGACTCGGAAGCTGAATAAAAAAAGGTGATCGGTGAATTCAACAAATATTTCTAAAATTTAAACTTTCAATATTCTTTAATTTATCTCAATTCGATTTTTTTAATGTTCAATCTTTTTTTATACAGCAGCTAGGCAATTTAATGTTCTTAGAAACAGGAAAACCCAAAATCATTTTTTTTGATATTACAAACCTGCTTGTTCTACTGGCGAGGACTCGGCCCCTTCTGAACTTTCAGGCTCTTCAGATTCTTCGGGTTCTTCCGACTCGGACGCTGTTTGAAGTAAAAATGGGAAAGTTCATTATTCAGTAACAATCAAAGAATTGGATTACCTGCACTTTCAAATACTTATCAAATTCATCTTAATAAAATTATTATCTAACTTAGGTTTGGTTTGGTTTTGAATTGAAAAAGGGTGATCTGTGAATTCAGCAAATATTTCTAAGATTTAAACTTTCAATCCGGGCTTTCGATATTCTTTAATTTATCTCAATTCGATTTTGGTTAATGTTCAATCTCTTTTTATACATCAGCTTGGCAATTTAATGTTCTTAGAAACAGGAAAACCAAAAATCAAATTTTTTGATATTACAAACCTGCTTGTTCTACTGGCGATGACTCGGCCCCTTCTGAACTTTCAGGCTCTTCAGATTCTTCGGGTTCTTCCGACTCGGACGCTGTTTGAAGTAAAAATGGGAAAGTTCATTATTCAATAATAATCAAAGAATTGGATTACCTGCACTTTCAAATACTTATCAAATTCATCTAAATAAAATTATTATCTAACTTAGGTTTGGTTTGGTTTTGAATTAAAAAAGGGTCATCTGTGAATTCAGCAAATATTTCTAAGATTTAAACTTTCAATCCGGGCTTTCGATATTCTTTAATTTATCTCAATTCGATTTTGGTTAATGTTCAATCTTTTTTTATACAGCAGCTAGGCAATTTAATGTTCTTAGAAACAGGAAAACCAAAAATCAAATTTTTTGATATTACAAACCTGCTTGTTCTACTGGTGATGACTCGGCCCCTTCTGAACTTTCAGGCTCTTCAGATTCTTCGGGTTCTTCTGACTCGGACGCTGTTTGAAGTAAAAATGGGAACGTTCATTATTCAATAACAATCAAAGAATTGGATTACCTGCACTTTCAAATACTTATCACATTCATCTTAATAAAATTGTTATCTAACTTTCATGTTGGAGTAATTAGATTCTCAAGGGAATTTATTTTTTATGCAATTTGGTTTGGAACATAAAAAAAATCAGAAAACCAAATCCCTAGATATGACGTAGCCTACCTGCTTGTTCTACTGGTGAGGCCTCGGCTCCTTCTGAACTTTCAGGCTCTTCAGATTCCTCGGGTTCCTCTGACTCGGATGCTGAATCGAGGAAAAAAGGGAAAAAAGGGAAAAAAGAAAAACAAATCTAATCATGAGTCATTCGAAATAATTTTAATTGGGCACTTCAAAAATATATACTATCACGACCAAATCAGGAGTTACGATTGTCATTGATATCATCTTCAAATCATCGAAGATGTACTATCTCACAGCTGGTGTATTCCTGCTTGATATATTTAGAGAATATTTTGAAACGGCAGGCTCTTGAAGAATCGGCCTCTTCTGACGCAGATGCTGCTTGGAGGAGACGAAACCTCAATATTCAAAGACCATGAACAAGGTGTCTAGTTATACATGTTAGCTCGTGATCTCTACATAGAGAACATTTATTTCTATCCTTGATGTTGTTGATCAGTCTTGTTTCGGGAGATTCAGAACTACCCTTTTACTAAAATGATGGTATCTATAAATAGGATATCACAGATTTTCTCTTCCGGGAGAGGTATAGAAATCAAACCTACTCAAAACCCACTTTCAAACATTTCTTGAATTCATCTATTTCAATTGTGCTCTCAGAGCAAGAGAAAATGTGTATGGAAATTCAATTTTTAAACCTCTCTAGAATGTGGACACCACTAACCCAAAGTCTAGATGCAACATACCTGTTTGTTCTACTGGAGAAGATTCTGCTCCTTCAGAACCTTCAGACTCTTCAGGTTCCTCTGACTCGGATGCTGTTTAGTGACAAATTAATCATGATATTCTTAACGTTGCAGACATTGCAGACACTGCAAAATTTTCGGATCAATCAAAATATTTAATTGTTTTATGTTCAGCTTCGCTGAGATAACATCTCTAGGTTAATAATAATAATGGTGGCTTCTTGTATAGCGCTCATGTCCGTCACGTTAACGCTCCTGGCGCTTCATTATTACCCCGATCAAAGCTTATATTAGCAGCCAAATATGTAGCGCTCTAGCATATCGGGTACCCATTTACACCTGGGTGGAGAGTGGCAAATGTGGATTAATGTCTTGCCAAAGGACGTTAGTGCCGGGCTGGGATTCGACCCCTCAACCTTTTGATTAAGAGTCAAGTGAATGAACCACTATACCACGACACCTCCACCTATTTTTTGGACACCTATTAACACTATGAACACGGTGACAAAGAGAGCGGACAATTTATGCAGCTCCTCATTGTACCCTCCACAATAGCTCTAGTAGACAAAAGGACATCCCTTCACTGCTATTATGTAACACCTGTTCTACATATTTTTACAGGATAGCAATGAATGGATGTTCTTTTGTTAACCAGTGCAATTGTGAAGGGTACAATGAGGAGCAGCATAAATTGTCCGCTTCTTTGTTTGTCATGTTCATAGTGTAAACATATGAGTGCCACAGGTCCGAAAGGTTTGCAATTGAAACCCATTTCAAAAGAAATGCTTCCCACATGTATGTAACTGGTAAGCTAGTAAAGCCTTCACCACAGTATTGTGCATGCTGATTATTGTTACTTATATGGGTTCTAATGCTTAAATTTCAGAGTTGATTTTTGATGGTATGGAATTAATGTAACCAAGAATCAGATACGTCCATTTGAAAAAAGTTAGCGTGATTTAAATAACAAGTTCAAATAAATAATAAATGGATCCAGCAATTATCACGGATTAATCAACCAAAAATTAACGATACCTGCTTGTTCTACGGGAGAAGATTCGGCTCCTTCTGAACTTTCAGGCTCCTCAGAGTCTTCGGGTTCTTCTGACTCGGACGCTGTAAAAGTTTGATTGATTTTATAAAAGTGATTATAATTATAATTGATTTTTGAAAATCGCCTTGAGGAGTCATACTGCTTTATAAGGTAATAATTTAGATCATGCTGCCAGGTTTTCGACATTATCTTATGATACCAGTGACATGACAAAATACAAGATCCTCAATTCAGCTGCCTCGGAGCCTTCAGGTTCTTCGGATTCTTTGGTTCTTCAGATTCAGAGGCTGCATAAATAAACCCCCCCCCCCCCAAAAAAAAAAAAAAAAAAAAAAAAAAAAAAATATTATTGTTCAATTTAAAGCATTTTAGCTGCGTTTATGGCGACAAGAACGGCAAACAATTATTGTTCGACAGAAGAAGATTCAGCTATTTCTTAACTTTTGTTATCTTCGGGTTTAACGGATTGAGATGCTTTTAATATTTGTAAATAATATGGTCATCTTTTATTCATAAATCTCAATTTTGAACTATTTTATCAAGGAAGTAAACGATGAAGTATCCTTATTTAACTTAAATCACTTTGTTTCTATTTGGGAAACCCTCTCTTTGTAATATAAAGTCATAAAGACCAAAGGACAGGAACCAAAGGGAAACATTTTTTTACCTGCTTGTTCTGCTGGTGAGGAAAAAAAAGTCCTCAGCATTTTGGAGTCCCTTTTTAACTACTTTTTAGCTACAGCACCCCTACAGCACCCCCAGCCTTCTAGGGGTGCTGCACACCCTCTCAAAAGATTCTGGGGGTGCTGAAGCACCCCAGCATCCCCGGCTCCCAGGCATGCCAGGGGGCCGTAGGCATAATGTGCAAAGAATGTTGTTTTCATTTGTCATGTTTTAAGTCCGTACTCTCAGATATGTCAGCTATCATGCCAACCGTTTGTAAATACAGTCAATAACTTTTCAGTTTCAACAATTAGAATTACTAGCTGAATGTTTTACCTCCTTGACTAGCTGGTGCAAGAGGAGATGACTCCACCTCCTCTCCGTCTGATGACTCACCACCACCGATCGCAACTAGATGGAAGTAAATAGAGATAATTACGATTTATATCAATTGTTAATTATGACTTAATAAGTAAAATGAATGTATGTTATTGTTGCTAGATGCAAAGACAAAACTGATATAATGGAAGTATAAGTCCATCGATGGTCCCTCTTTAACGATCTTTCATGCGACTACGGGTGACAAAGTTGTTGCCGTATAATCATCAGATTGTCACATGTATGGTAATGTATTTTCAATCGCCCCATAACAGTCGTAGATTCTTTCTGTTCTTAGCTGGATTTTCAAATTGTAAATTAGACAAAAAAATCGGCCCAGTTGGTTTGTCGCCAAAGACCGAAGCTGACCTCAGACACAGGTGATACGGAAGGAATGTTGTCACCTGTGTTGACTTCATTGTTGCTCGGTGATGTTCCTGATAGACATGATAGAGGATGATTGAAAATACAACACTGCACCCCATTCCTTACAAAACTCATATTTTTCGTGAACTGTCTTCAGTTGTCTTTATGTTTAGTTACCGACATGGTTGCAGTTTCGGGTTGATGAAGGTTGACAGCGACAGTGGTAGGTTGTCATAAGTGTTATCGTAGCTTTATTTTTCATAGATGAAGTTGTAGGTGCAAGGGGTGCAAGTCATAATAAGTGACAATGTGTATTGCCTGCATGTTGCCTTAGCCAGGCCTTGGCCTCAGGATGTCTGTAATCATGGTACTATTCTGAATTAAGATGATTTTATTTTTCGATGAACAAAACCAATTTTCATTGAAGTCTGATGAGCAACACATTAAGTAATATTTAATAAGAGCATCATGAACATTTCATACCTGGTGAAGACTCTTCTTCCTCCTCTTCTTCTTCCTCTTCCTCCTCCTCTTCTTCTTCTTCCTCTTCCTCTTCAGAAGACATCCTCTGTCTTTGTTGCTGTTGCTGTTTTCTTTTTAGCTCTCCGAAGGGATTCGTCTCCTCGAACGACGGTCCCTCCTCGTGTACGCTGGCGGCATAGCTGCTGGAACCAAACGAGTTTAAACATGGTCCCAGGTAGGCAACCTGCCAATCAGCAATGGGACGTTGTGCACATGCGCTCATACGTAAGTAACACCATGAGATGTATGTTCTTCCGTTGGTGGCGCATATAGTTTTCTTGGGTGGAGGTGCTGACCAACACTTCTTCGGACACTTCACACCGGGAGCGTTCATTCCTACATTAAAAAAGGATGGGGTGTCATGTGTTAATATACTTCTGTTATACTGATTGAATTGCAAATCGATTAATCGTCAATTTTCAGTATATAGATTGATCAAACTATCTAAGCAATTTAAATAAACTATACAGACACATTTGAGAAGCATTTTAGTACAAATTTTATCGTAAACACCAATAATTATTGAATTAGAATTTCTCCAGCGTTGTTATAAAGTATAGGCCAAACTATTAATCCTAAATGTCCAACAAATTAAAACACACCAAAAAAAAAATGGCAAAAAGTGATATCTACTCACCGTAGTCATGAAAGTTCTCAAGCTTGTCCTCATCCATATCGTCTGCACAAATTGCTACCAGGCATGTTGCCATGACAACTAGCCAAAGCAGGTGCCGATACGCTGTCATCATGATCTGATGATGCTATAAAAGATAGAGTGAAGAAGATTTCAAGAGAGGTCGTGTTACGCACTACTTCTTGGTTGCACAACTGTGAAGGTACAAAATATTAGTCTATTTTCAATGTTGCGATATCAGTCGGACTGGAAGCTGCAAACCATGTTAATTCAACAGTAAAGATCCTTGTTTCATTGCAACTAATTTAGTGTCTAAAAAATATTTAAATCACTTTTATAGCTGATTCCACATGCGACGGTCACCGAATAGGCTGGAAAGTGAGATATAGTCATCAAACAATGCCATTCATCGGGTTTGTAAAAGTACCAATGGATGTCCAAGTATTTATGTAGAGTGATTATAATCCCGAAGCAACACCCGTTTAACCTTAATCCAATTCTCTAAATGAAAGTACGATGGCAATGTGCAACACTTTCCTGTAACAAATCAAAGATAAACGAGGGAAATCAGTCATAATAGCTTTGTTGATTTTACAACGCACGTCATTTTAGTTTTGATTTGAGACATTTTGCTCTTCACAAGGTGGTTGAGTCATTGTGTTAAGAATGAACGCACTGCGTGGATGCAAAGACAGGAAGTCAACATGGAAATGACTCCAACCAATATAGTTTACAGACAGGTCATAGTTATATTAAATAATCAACATAACTGAGTCTAAACTGGGTCTAAACATAGTGTATAGGTTCATTGTTAAAACTCACATTAGGCCTACCCTTGCCCTGAATTTCACCTTGAATTATTTTGTGTTCATTATACCAATATGAATGACCCAGATTCATCACTTTGTCATCCTTAAAAAGCACAATGCAACCACATTGTAACAAATTCTCCGCCCCCAAAAGGTATTCTCTAACTAAGCACAATTCTTTTTTTTAAGTAAGCGTAGTCTTTGTTTCACTCATTTCTCTCTCTCTTTTCTCTCCCTATCTTTCTATATTTCTCCCCTTTCCTCCATCTCTCTTTCTCTCTCTCTCTCTATAAATAATCGTGTCCGGACAACTACCCCCTGGACAATTACCCCCTGACAACTACCCCTGGACAACTACCCCCTATGACAACTACCCCCAGGACAACCACCCCGGAAAACTACCCCTGGACAATTACCCCCCAGACAACTACCCCCCCCCCCCCGATTTCTGGGGCAGTTATCCGTGTGGGCGGGTAGTTGTCGGGGGGGGGGGGGGTAATCGTCATTTTATGGGGGTAATTTTTCCGTGTGGTAATTATCCTGGGGGTAGTCTTGGGAGTAGTTGTCAGGGGGGGGGGGGTAGCTGTCCGGGGGTATTTTTCCAGGGGGTAGTTGTCCTAGAATCGTAAATAATATGAAATAAGTAAATTTCCTTGCAATAGTTCAATATAACTCTTAAATTAGTCATCCGCTTTATGTTTCTTCTAAATGGTTGAAAGAGAGCCTTATGTTGAAGAAAAATCTCGAACCAAACATTTATTCAAGTTTAGTCAGGACAGTAATTGTTCAAGCTTAACTTAATCCTTCCTTGAAAGGAGATGATATATCATAAATGCATAAATACAAGTGTGGTGTAGTAGTAGAGGTAAACAACTATGAAACCAATCAATTACAAAATATTACTTACCTTTTTTCCCTTTGTTTTTTAACGTGATTCCCGAGGCAAGATACAAATTAATGCGTCTATCTTACTTCACAAATTAGTTCAAATGATAATTTCTTGTGTATGAATGTATATTGTATATCCAGATATTGCCGTCGTCAATCTGACTTCACTACTCGGTGGAAACCTTTGGGTTAAGTAAGAACTACATTCTTGTCCGTCCCTCTTTATTTAAAATGTCACAAACGGTGATAGGTAATACAGATACGCATATTAGTCAGGTACAGGTGGCCACATTATTCGGAATAATAGGAAAGATAAAATCGGATAAGAGCTGTTCAACGGATCTGCGTAAATCAAACTGGGTAGGCCTACATTATCATGGGTGAATTCTCAGAGCTATTTTTGTCCTATACCCAGACTTTCAGAATTCAGTGCCGGTATGTAATTTGGAAGATATCTCCCTTACTTTATCATGTAGACAAGTGATGGCCAAAATGTGATGAATTTTCAAGCTCAAATATTTAAATTATAATTGCATCATGCTAGCCAGTAGCCATTGTCTTATATCTCTCCACTTCTAAAGAATAAGAGGTGGAGCTTCAAAGATCATTAGATACCCAACAACCTCAAATTGCTTTCCTGTTTTGGGGAACGATCTTTTCATGAGGAGAGACAGGCTACTTTACAATAAACCAAATGTATATCCTGTCTCCTAATGACGATTTGATACTCTGTATTCCTTGGTTTCGTTTGACTCATCAAAGAGTGGTATGTCAATGTTAAATAACCTACCAGTAAAAGAAGAAATCAATCTGGAAACAATGTCGGAATTTATATTTTGTATTGCTCTACAGGAAGAAAACATTGGCTATAATTTTGTGGGTCTGTATTCTACTAGAACTGAACCTGACGCAGATTAAGTTTTCCCTTTAGACGCAGCGTCTGATTTAACTATAAATTGTATATTGAATAATGTGAATGTTCTCCCTTGTTAGGTAGCGCAGCAGCACGGCAAATGTGATAAAACACACCAGGCCCGTAACTAGGATTTTTGCGGGGGGGGGGGGGGTTCAACATTGGAAAAAGTGGACCTTTCTGAGGGAGCGAAGCAACCGAGTAGGGGTGTCGGGTCAGGTGGTGTGCCCCTACAAGGATATGGGCATGAGCGTAGTCAAAATTTGACAGGGGGTGGGTCAAATGTGAAGCCCGAATACCACTGTGTTGGATTCCAAATACTGCGAGCGAGCAAAGCGAGCGAGAGAAAGATAAAATGTACTTTTAAATGGCAAAATTTCATTAGTCACCAATAGGTGAAATGTAAAGCTATATCTCCGGTCATCTAGCTGCCACATGTAGGAATAATTTATATTAATAAAGTTTTAGGAAGTGAAGCGAACGGGGGGGGGGGGGGGCACTTTGCTGTGGTTCTTTATAGAAAATCAATCCTAATATCTGGGCGCCATGGTGATAGGGCAGTGACGTGCCCTATCACCATGTGACCTAATGTTATTGTCATAACATTGAATATTTATGGACCTCGCTGCATGAAACATCTCCTTTATAAGGTTTGCGAGCGAGCGAAGCGAGCGAGGAAAATCCACTTTACTTTGCTGTTGCGCATTTCAATAAAGAAAGTGGACCTAACAAGTATTTGGGTGTCATGGCGATAGGGCAACGACGTGCCTGAATATTGCAATAACATCCTATGGAAATATTCATGGACCTCGCTGCCTGAAACTATCTCATTTCTAAGATTTGCGAGCGAGCGAAGCGAGCTAAGAAAATGCACTTTAATTTGTTCCTCATTTCAATATAGAAAGTAAGGTAACCCTAATTTCTGGGCGCGGTGGCGATAAGGCAGTGACGTGCCCGAAAATTGTCATAACATTGAATATTCATGGACATATTACAATAAAATACATGTACTATGGAAATATTCTCGCTGCCTGAAACTATCTCGTTTCAGAGTTTGGTGAATGAGCGAAGCGAGCGACGAAAACGCACTTTACTATCTCCCAAATGTTTCCAAAATACCCCAAGTGTTATATTGGGGCATCTTGTTATTTCTGATTATAGTTTCCAAGAAGTCGATGTTTATAAAATACCCTCATGGCACTCCGGTTGAACAGGCTGTATTAGAGGGCCATAATTTAAGGGCCTGAATGACTATACCGGGTCCGCCAGGAGCACTCCATGCAATTTGAGAGCGGGAAAATTTTTCATTTTAAAGTGAACAGAGACATTAAAATACCTCTCTCTTTTTTCCATATCTCATTCATTTTCGTCAGATTTTATTCGAATTCGTCCGACCTGGCAATCCGATGCAAAATTTTATCATCAAATCTTTGGGAAGTCGATTTCAAGAAATTGTCATTCAAATTCGTCACATAGACAAGACCTTACAACGAGCGGGTGACGATTTGAATAACTCTTTATACTCTTTCAGTCTTTGACAAAATCGATAGCAAAATGAACGATAAATTCCGAAAATGAATGGCCAAAGACGTATATTGTCTAGGCCTTATTATTAAGATGCAGGACAATAGCAAGTGTTCAAATTGAAGGAAACCCGGCTGGAAACGTTATTATCTCACATTATTTTCCAGTTTCCTTCCTCTCTCCCCTATCGAAGCTAGTTGGTATGGAAATGTTTTTAATAATTTAACATTAAACAAAATCACTATTCTGATGTCACTTTGGATCATTTTTTTCGCCTGATTCTTTTTGTTGTTGTTGTTGAAGCAGATTTCTGCTCGCCAGTTTGGAGGCGATACTACAAACGAATTTGAATAATTCTTTGAATGACGCTTTGAAAGAAAATCGACTGCAACATGGCATAATGTACAAAATTCGAAAATGAATGGTGAAAGACGACATTGATTAATTATAGATTTGCCAGATTAGGAAGTTACGGGACAAAATCAAAATAAAATGTATATAGATGGAAAGACCGATATTTGATCACTTTATTTTTCCCTTTCCATCATCTCTCCCCTCGCTTTTTTTTTTTTTTTTTTTTTTTTTTTAAGCGGACCTCGGCTCGCCAACGGAGGGGGGGGGGGGTTCGTTCGAACCCCCTGAACCCCCCCCCCCCCCCCCAGTTACGGGCCTGCACACTTTTAAACTGACATGTAGCAATTAAACCACTGTATTGTGTCTTGCTAATATACCCTGAAGAGTTTTCTAGATTAAGAATGTATTTACTTAAAGGACAAGTAACCCCACGTGATATTCTAGATGCACCTATTGTCTGCTACGTCTTTCCATGGAGGCTGCCATTTTGTGCATGACACGGATCATTAGGTACCATATGCATTGATAATAGCCTACCTTTACAACAGATACGTCGCTTTGTTCTGATTGTATTACGATTGTTATTGGCCATGGGCCTAGATAATTGACGACCCATGAGTTCTAATAGCCATCCTGTAAAGCAGATTCCTCGCTTTGTTTTGGTATTGTTACGATTGTCTCCGTCCTTGACGTCAATTCTCCGTCCTTGACGTATATTTTTTATGAAGTATATTTTTTATGAACAAATTAAGACCTTTTAAAAAATATATAAAACTAAACTTACATTTCAGAATATGTGACTTTATCTAATATATATTTGTCCTCTAAAAATCAATTACAAGTTAACGATGAAGGAAATTTTACTTGGGATGAAAAATATGTTCGTGTACACATAAAGTAATGGCAGCCCCCTTATTATTGCTAGCAGACGATAACTTGGCTGGAAAATAGTGATTTATATCTATATCCTGTGTTTTTACATGAAATTGCATGTATCAAATAAGAGGCATATACTACACCATTCAAAATAAGCTAATTCATACGCTGAGGTTAATTTCCCTTTAATAGGAATATTCATAATAGGAGTAGAAATCTAAATCCAATGACGAATAATCTCAAATACTATAGTGTTTTACTCCAGTACACAGTGGAAGCAGAGGAATGTAGAATAATATGAAAACAAAAGATATGTAGGCCTTTTCAAATGTAATTGTTCTGAAACACTGCAGTAAATCCTGTTGTCAAAGTTGTTGTCAATATGGTCAAATGCTCAAAAAGGAGAAATGGCCATATGATGGTGCATTGATATACTCCTTAAAAAGGTGTCTGTCAGCAGATTTCTGATTCCATTACAAATTACAGAATTTGAATCAATGCGATATCGCCATTGTCTAAGATGAAATAGAAAGTGTAGAGGGTACAAGCACCATCGATATCTATCGTAAGGTAGAGATCGATGGGGTACACACGTACATAACTCTCTCGTAGATGGGGTAATTGTATTTCCTTTACATATACAAATTAAAGGTAAATCCCATCTTTGTAAAAAGCTGATTTGTGTAAAATGAGAAAAAAATAAGAAAAAAGGGATGGTGAATGTCTGAAAGAAATCGGACAAAGAATAAGAAAGTTATGAATGTCTGAAAAATGAGATCATTACATCTATGCGAATCTCAAATTGGCAGTTTGGTGTATAGATTGTGACGTATTCACAGCCAACTCTCCCATTTGTTTTTAATCTATTAACCTTAATATGCAGGGGCCTGGGAACGATTTTGTTACTGGGGATGCTGTGAGCAAAGAAAAAAAGGTCTTCAGCATTTGAGTGTCTCTTTTTAATTACTTTTTAGCTACAGCACCCCCAGCATCCTCAGCCTTCTAGGGGGTGCTGTTCACCCCCTCAAAAATTGCAGGGGATGCTGCGCTTTTCCAGGGGGTGCTACAGCACCCCCCGCACCCCCGGCTCCCAGGCCCCTGTTAATATGCCAGCTTTAATATTCCTCTCATCATGTTCGAAGTCAGCATGATGAGTGTCTCTTGACATGTTAAATTGCTGTTCTATGACACATATTGATTGCGGCTTTTTTTATGAGAAGAATGCTATATACAATAGCATAATAAAATTTATGAACTGTGAGATGTGTTCTTTTGAAATATGTCTCAAATTCGAAAAGTTGCTACATAGAAAATTGTTTCCTAGTATCTTGTAAAATAATTCACCCTGGCAACGTTGATTTATTTTTCTTTCGATATTGCATTTCATCAGTTCTACTTTTATATTATTTCCTTCCAGCCTATTACAATGTTGCATAGCCTTGGGCTAGTGTCAATCATTGCACCTATCTCGCAATATAGAATCCTTGACTCTTCTACAAAACTTAACAAAACCACAACAATTACCCACTCACAAATCAATCGCAAAGTGACAATGGGAGAAAATCAACTTCCACACTTTCGTGATCATAACACAATACCTGAAGGAGGGAGAGAGAAATATATAAATAGTAAAGAATCGCTCGTTCCAATTCCAAGACTAGAAAGCTCTGTGCTTGGTGTTGGGTGTCGTAGCAAAACTCGGGTTGAGGAGAGCCTGTGGAAGAGGAGATACTGAACTTCCGCAAAATACTACATTGAGGATGAGGTTTGGACAAACAGGGAGGATGGAGTACTCCTTGAGAAGAACCTGTCTTCGACTTTTCTTTATCTTGGTTGCTATTTTTCAGCTGTCTTCTCACCCCTGTGAGGCATCATCGAAGGGGGAGAGATGGGTCGCCATCGCAGAGCACCAGAAACGGCAACCGATTACTGCGGTAAGTCCAACTTGTCAAAATTTCTTTCTTCTAAATTTCTCCTGTTTTTTGTTCAATTATTTATCTAGCAAAAGAGAGGCTGGAGAGAACGCAACATGTTCTTGTACTCAGTTAATAGAATACTATTTTTGTACTTAAGAATATTTAATGTTCTGAAAAGTTTTCGAGACATCAATGAAAACTGAGTAACGAGACACAAAACAGGATTGTTGAATTTGATATAGAAGGTGTGATACACTACTGTTCCCGGGTTTCACAATGACTCCCTATTGTGAAAAAACAGAGGTCGTTTTTATGCAAATAATCCACCTTTCAACGCAAAAATGAGAAGAGTTAGATTGTAAAACGCACCTTTTTTTTCTTCCCTTGTTTGTTAAATAGCATTTTCAAGGATGCTCATTTATCAAAAAATACTTTTTGCGTTTCAAGGAGGCTCAAAGGAGGATCAAGGATTGGAGTCTCTTACAGTACTCCTAAATTTTGATACTGCTAATTTTGTGTATTCCAAAACAAACGTAATATTGCGATATTGTGGATTTTTTAATCAAAAGGATCCCTAATTCTTCATTATCACGAAATATACTTATATCCATGTATGTTGCAAAGTTTATTTGGGGGTTTAAGAATGTTTGAAATAACATAAATCTGTCTTTCATCTCATGTACCTGAAGTTTATACGTGCATAATAATTTTGGCTTATTTTTTATGAATCAACGGAAGACAACGGAGCAAAGTGATTAATCAATACACCATGATAATGATAACAAATGACTTTATAGTAAAAGTAAAACAAAGATTCATATTGTAAATCTGTTATAACAAATTTATTATAGCTTTAATAATATCCAGGTCAATCAATTTGATACATGATTTGATGGTACGAGGTTGAGATATTAAATAGCTACCATATTGTATTCTGGTGAAAATTAATGCATTTGATCTTTTCTGGATTAAATTAGAAACATTCCAGTGATAGTAAAAATTATAAGAAATCATATAATTTTTACCTGATACCGAGTTACGTTTAGGGGAGCAGTTATGCTTTTAATCTGTTACCATATAAAATACTGAGAATGATGAGAAAAGAGCTATTGTTCACGTTAAATGCATTATTCGTATATACAACCACAAAAAAGGGGGAGACTACCTTTTCTTCTCATTAATGATTCATAGAAATTTCAAAATACTTCGAATTTTGTGATTATGATAAATATTTTATACAAAAACGTAGACAGATTTCCATGAAGATAGGTGTTCACGCTAATGCTGACGTCATATTAGTTTTCCATAAATCCTATGTTTCATGCACATCTTCTTTTAAAGATTCAATAAGAAAACAGAATTTATTCTGCTGTCATTTCTCTTATTATCCACATATTGGATATGATAGTTTGAAAAACTGATGTCACAATAATTTAAAGAGCATACATATGGGATTTTAATGTACAAATTTCTGATATAGCCGATTGTATATTAGTGCCTGATGCATGTAATTCATCTTGTTTTATATGCGATAATTGTTTTTTCTGCTTGTTATTGCTTTTGTTACCTGTCTGTCAAAATATTAAAATAAATATATTAGTGCCTGATGTAATTCATGTTCTTTTATATGCAATAATTATTTTTTCTGCTTGTTATTACTTTGTTACCTGTCTGTCAAAATATTTTTAAAAAATATGGAAATTTTGCTCTTTACTAAATATCATGAATAAGTAATGATCTAGGTCCTCAAAACTTACACCCACCCCTCCCCCAGCATAATTTTCTTACTCTGCCTGTACAATGTAGGTGCAAGAATGAAACAAGAGACATCTTAAAGTGGAATAGTGGGTGGGAGGTTGCATTGAATAGGATTATTATTCTTGCCACCATCCCAACGATGGTTGACGAGAACTAACCTAGACAAGCTAAGGCAAGATAGGTGAGAACAAAGCCAGCGTACAGGGGGCGTGGGAAGGTACACAGCTTGTAGACAATCTGTCACCGGAGCGACGGGCGGAGGCTTCCACCTTCGGTTGCCCAGGAGATCGGGACGTTTTGGGGGTATGAAGCGGGGGTGCACCCCTCTTACCTTCAAACACTCTTCAAATCATAAATATTTACTTTTTTCCTTGTTGACTGGTCTGTTCTATCAATGCAAATTATCTAACAATTCTATCAATATAGCCCTAATTAAATTGATTTTGTTTATTGCCGTATTTGTATGCCATTTGATATTTTAAAGCCGCTTCCACTAAAGACTTAATATAATAAAACATATTTTTTTATTTTGAAATATGAACCTGCATCATGCCTTTGATATAATATATATCTCATTTCCCAACATATCATACTGTGTTCTACACAAGTTTATACCGTTATAAACGGCTTTAAAAAGATTACTTTTCAATCCGATCGGTTATTGCGCTCATGATCTTAGCCCCAGGTCTTATGAAATATTCAAATAATATTTTAGAACAATCTTGAAAGAAAGGTTAAGAGCGAGTTCAGTTCTGAAAAGTGCAGTTCTTGTTACCAAATGTGAGTGATTTTTATCTTCTTCTTTATTATCTAACAAAAAAGTAATGTAAGCCTTTTCGTCAATAGTGATTAATTGTGTAAGAGATAAGATCCATGGAGTATTTCACAGTTTTGTGTATTTTGATTTTTCGTTTATGTTAGGAATATGATAAATAAATCAAAATGTATCTGCCATGTCCATATGCCTACAAAGCCTCATATTTCTATGTCCGTTGGTTGATAAACTCACTCGCGTTATTTTAGATATCGTGCATGATGAAGAAGCTAGCTTATACGTCAAAAGTGCCCTTAGGAAATGTGAAATAGAGGCTACAAGCATAGATTTCGAGAATCTTGTTGGTAGAGAAAGACTAAGCATGTATACCTGGGTATAGCTACAATTTTTCATCCTTATTCTTTATTATAAAAATGTAACAATACTCATAGGCGCCGAAGATGTGAACGTTTTTAGGAAAGAGATAAACTGCTGTGGACATTTTGGTCTGCAATCTTTTTCTTAATCTTATCTTATTGTGAAGTAAAGAAATATGAAAAATCAATTCAAATGTGTTCTATTATCCATAATAGAGGGGGTATTCCAAGCAATCGATACTATGCTTCTTCAAGTTCAGATAAAGTTATGAGAAAGGACTGACAAATTCGAAGGGAAGAGAAAAAATAGAAATATTAATGGGGGAGGGGGCATTCCATAATAAACATTCTTGTTTTTCTTGTTCGTAGAAGTCTTCAACAAAGATGACACCAAAAAAAAAGTTATGATATAAACATTCTTTCTATTGATAAGCGAGGCAGCTTAAATTAAAGGTACTATATGAATTCTTAGTACAAAATAAAGAAAATAGGTGTCATGTGTGTGAACCTATTGTAAAATGCTTTCGAATATAATTCTATAATTAGGCAAAAATGTTCTTCGGAAGACTCGGAAATCTTTTCATCTTTTAAAATGTCTTTGTTTTCTGGGTGCTTTTGCAAACGCACTTTGAGAAAAGATGACCAAATTGCTTACAAATATTTCAATAGAATTTTTCATTAGGTGTTTAGTTTTATTCATTATGTTGAAATGAATTTTCACATTGTCAGAACCTCAAATGTTGACTGAAGATTGAGATTTGCATGGTAGAAAAGTTAGCAGAACTTAACGGTAACACCATGAGATTAAACTAACATAAAGTGTTTGTTTTTCTTTCGGGAAGGCTTGACTTGGTGAAGGTGACAGAGAGTCAAATTCATCACGTTCATCTAGTCCCTTTCACAACTGCAAACTTTCAGGAAAATAATAACAGCTATGACTTCTCAGGCCTAATCATAATACATGACGTTGCCGTAGTCTCCACTGCTTTGTTCATGGAGAAAATTCATTGCTATGTAATATTATGGATCTGAATGTAAAAGCTAAATCCTGTTAACACTTCGATTAATATCAGCAATTTATCTACTCCAATTCAAGATATGATAATAATCATGATTTATGGAAAAAACGACTTATTTAAGTCTTTACAAGAAATCATTCTATACTCTTTCGTGAATGAACCAGTTCTTAGAAATATATACTCTTCAAAGACGTAAATGACAGACGTAGATAGAGCATAATAAGTACTTTCAATGATTTATGGAAAACACCGTAAGAATACTAAACGGATATCTTTACACGGTATTTTTCCATTAATCATTATTGTATCATAAAACAACAGCACCTATCATCGGCACACATCATTTAAAGGGCACACCAGCCTTGGCAATAGAATGATTTGTGTAAAACAGAAAAATAAGAAAAACAGGATAGTAAAAGTTTGAAAGAAATCGGATAAGAAATATGAAAGTTACGGATGTTGAACAAATGAGATCACTAAATCAATCCGAATCTCAAATTGGCAATTTTATGAGTCGATTGTGACATACTCCCGTTTGTTGTACACAAAAAATATATCATAATTAGCGCCTTTTCCCTCGGGGCAGTACTAAAAATATATTGTAGATAGCATATTGTTATAGGTCCTCATAAAATAAAATAAAGTTTAGTCATTTTGTGTGTTGGAGCAAATGGGAGAGTTGTCCGCCACTATATCACAGTGACATTACCTATTCGACCAATTTGAAATTCCCCTATATAGTGATTACAACTTTCAAAAATTAATATCTTTTATATTTCTTGTCCAATTTTGTTCAAACTTTCACCAATCTGCATCTCTGATTTTTCCTCTTTCTGTCAGAACAACCTGCTGTTAAGGTTGGATTTTATCTTTAAGTCAAAATAACTGTTTCCGCATTTAAACCTACAAAAGTTCATATACCAGGGACCGAGTGTACTCTCTATCTGTAATGTCTATAGATGTCGCCTTCTTTATTTACATAATAGATTCTGAAAATTTCATTGGCAACATTTAACAAATAAGACCGAATGTCAAAATTACAAGACTCTGTTTCGAAGTAACTACTATCTTAACTCATATAATCATTTAATGCTTATTAATTATATTTTTTCGGATCAATCAAAGTCATATTAAATGTCGTTGTCTTAATGTGAATGCTAAAGATTGACTGTTACTTGAACAATAAATTTATAATCTCAAATATATTTTCGTTCTCGTTTCATCTTATTATAAAGCATGGTATATACTAAAATGGGATAGATTCAGTGGTCCAGTAATTTTTGCGAATATGATATGATTATTTTAGAATTTCTTCATATAATTATTGCTTAAAAATAAATGACTTTATTCTCTTGTGCTATACAGTGGTATGGTTATTTAAATGTATATATCTCTGTCCTATTCTGTGTCATGTTTACAGCAAGATCTGATAAATCGATTCAAGAGACAGGCAGTTGATGTGGTAAGTATATTCAACAAATGTTGAAATAATAGTTAGTCCAATATATGGGTCAAACTTTTCTTGAAATGAATAAATCCACGCGGAACTTGCTGGCTGAAAATCCCCAAGCTGGTCGTCTATTTTGGTTCTACCAATATCAAGCATCTATGCTTATCATACACATATAACAAGAAGCCATTTCTTATCGTTTATTTTCTCATAATCTGTTATGTTTATCCCCCTCTTTTTACTTTGCACTGTTTTACAAATCCGTACAATTCAGTATCTTATTGAATATGATCAGCCTGCATCGTATTATACACTTTTTTAAAATTTAAACTCGTTTATTTAAAACTGCAGAGTGACATGAATTCATATCGAAATACGTTAGTATCCTAATGCTACCATTGTCAAATGGAAGTGAGGCAGAGAGAGAAAGAGGGGGGGG
This sequence comes from Heliocidaris erythrogramma, assembly GCA_025617745.1. Taxonomy (NCBI): domain Eukaryota; kingdom Metazoa; phylum Echinodermata; class Echinoidea; order Camarodonta; family Echinometridae; genus Heliocidaris; species Heliocidaris erythrogramma. Next base: position 15,496,735 of record CM046853.1, on the reverse strand, counting down.
AGGGAGAGAGAAGGGGGAAGATTATCACAACTGAAGCACAGGTCACTTTTGCTATATCAATGCATGTTGGCTTTGACTATAACAAATACCCTATCTCTTCTTTTATCTTAATACTTTATTTAGACTCCCGTGCCTCCTGAAATAGTTCGGTTCCATGTCGAGTCTCGGATTGCTGTTCGGTTTGCTAGTACAGTGATCAGAGCATACATCCGTAATCCAGCATCAGTGAGACAGAAGGTCTCCTTCGATCTTCTACTTCCTCTCAACTCATATATCAGCGACTTCAACATGTAATCACTTTTGTAATGATATAATTTCACTGCATAGCTGTACGAGGCGTGGCTAGGAGGTTGCAGCCCCCGTCCCAGGCCCCTGGGAGCCGGGGGTGCACCCCTGATTTTCTGAGGGCGTGCACAGCACCCCCTAGAAGGCTGAGGATGCTTTTTCTATGAGGGGCACTTGCCCCATGCGGTACTTAAAGCAGGGGCGCAAAAACGAAAAAGAGAGAAAGGGTAGAAACTCATGCTTAAAGGGAAATCCAACCTTAATGGCAAGTTGTTCTGAAAGAAAGAGGAATATTCAGAAAAGAAGATTTGTGAAAGTTTGAACAGAATCGGACAAGCAATAAGGAAGTAATGAATTTGTAATAAAGTTGTAATCACTATATTATGGGAATTTCAAATTGGTCGAATAGGTATTGTCACTGTGATTTAGTTGCGGACAACTCCCCCATTTGCTCCAACACACAAAATGACTAATATGTCACTAAAAAATGTATTACTATGTAGGATCTTTTTTCTTTCATGAGGACCAAAAAGCAACATGCTATCTCCAATATATTTTGAGTACTGCATGCCCCGAGGGTAAAGGCGCTTTTGTGTACGACAAACGAAATAATTATCCGCAAGTATTTCACAATCGACTCAAAAATTGCCAATTTGAGATTCGCATAGATGTAGTGATCTCATTTTTCAAATATCAATTCCTTGTCCGATTTCTCTCAAGCTTTCACCATCCTGTTTTTCTTATTTTGCTGCTTTCCCCAAAATCATCTTATTATCAAGGTTGGATTGCCCTTTAAGAATTATTCGTTCCCAATCCCCCAGGATAATACAGCAGGCGCGTAGCCAGGGGGCGATGGGGGCGGTCGCCCCCCCCCCCAAAAAAATAAAAAATAAAAAGCGAGAGCGAAAAAGCGGGGGAAGTGAGAGAAAAAAAGCTTAAAAAGTTGCTACGAGCCGTTATCTTTCTATCCAAATTTGCTAAAGCGGCAAAGGGGATACGGTACTCCCCTTTATCTTTCTCTCAAATTTGCCGGGAAGGGGAAACTCCCCCCCCCCCTCCCTGCGCGCCCACCGCTTTTAAATACAGTGCTGTATTTCGTCCAAATAATTGAAAAGCAGTCATGGCATCGAACTAACTTTTCGCCTGAAAAAGGTGCAACACGAGCCGTCATCTTTCTTTCATATTTGCCAGAACGTCAAAGCTTTCGCGCTGATCGCGCGGGAAGGAAGAAACTCCCCTCGATCCCTGTGCCCCCCCCCCCCCCCCCTTGTTACATATAGTGCAGTATTGCACCCAAATAATTGAAAAGCAGTCAGAGCGTCGAACTAACTTTCCGCCTAAAAAAAAGGTGCTACGAGCCGTTATCTTTCTCTCGAATTTGCTCAAATGTCAAAGCTCAAATGGGAAACTCCCCCTCCCTGCACCCATCCCCCTGGGGATGACGCTCATCAGCTTGCTCGCCATCTTGTAAGTTTATGATCCACTTGTTAAACATTTCGTCCCAATATAGGATTAAGTGTATAAAATCGCATTTGCAAAGGTTATCAACTTTCGGTTGTCTTCCTACAGTTCTCGACTATTTCTTAATGGTTTCCATTTGTAATGAACCCCATTTAAGAAGGAAGTGAATAGGAAACCGTTTATCAATCATCCGATCTCGACTCCTCGATCACAGTGCTCAATTACACATTTTCCTGCGTAAATTGCAAAAGAAATTGCGTTTTTGGGGTTAAAAATGCAACAACAAAAAATATTCCGCTTGGTCGCTTTGCTCCTTCGATTGTACAATTAAGTGGATAAGATGGGGGAAGGGGTAGGGTGCAACTTCATTGTTTGACCCAGTCAGTATTGTTTGTTTGTTTGTTTGTTTATTCATGTTTTGAGGCGCTTCTCATTCATTTAGAATATTTGCGCCTTATATTTTGCAACTTATTTTTTTAAATCTGCTCACAGCACCCAGTAGAAAAAAAAATCGTTCCCAGAGGCCTACCCGTCCCCAGGATTACTAAACTATATTAGGGTAACCGTCACTTCATGATCAGGCAGCGAGACGGTCTCTCTGCAGTTTTCATATCTTATCCAGTATATTTTAATAACGAAATTACACTAATAGGCTTAATGGATACAATGCATATCACTATAGTAATTTGGTTTTTCTCTCGCTTGCTGGGCTTGCACGCCAACTTTAGAAAGTGGAAAAAATTATACTCGGACAAAGAGACGTAAGTCACCCTTCATACATTTATAATTTTTAGCTTTCATTTCATCTGTATACTCATAATTTTATTGTTTGCAAAATCCGATTCTACAATATCTTGGTCTAATTTTATTTCATGACCTTTGAATGCTTCGATTTTCTTTTTAGGTGATCTGTCGTAGTCGACAGATCACCTCTTATATTCGTCAGAATTTTCTTTATTTCTTTATTATTAGGTGATCTGTCGTAGTCGACAGATCACCTCTTATATTCGTCAGAATTTTCTTTCTTTATTTCTTTATTATTTATTAGGTGATCTGTCATAGTGACAGATCACCTATTGTATTCGTCAGAATTTTCTTTATTTATTTATTTATTTATTTTTATTTCTACCACTTTCTTGTTGCAACGAAATCTCAAAAACTTCTCAGTCAATTTTCATCACATTTCTATCAGTCATCAGGTCATATAAGGTCAAGCTCCAAAATCTTTTTCAAGGTCATTAGGTCATCATGACGTCATCCAGGCGCCATTTTGTGAAATCACATTATCAATCATATCTTCATAACGAGTCATCAAAAATGAACCATATTTGACACACATGAACTTCAGGTCAAGGGTCAACATAAAATGTCATCAAAATCCGCGCACGCATCATGACGCGCACGTACGCGCGCGTCAAAATTTAAAAATGCTCAAAATCACTTTTTAATCAAATTAGAGTATGGGTCAGGACATTTTAAGCATTTAAAAATTTTCCGTCCGTGCGCGTCCGTGTGCGCGTTATGCGCGCGCGCAGCGCGTACATAACGTAAAAACGCCGTTTTTTCGCATGGTTTGTCTTCCTGACACTGTTCTTGACAATTTCCAACTATTTACAGTCATTTTTGACCTTCCATAATGCCACACGCGTGCGTCAAAGTTTCAAATTCGTGCGCGCGTCAATGGCCATTCTAATGTAAAAAGTGGTAAAAACATGCCTATCTAAAATCCGCCATAGGTCGTCAGAATGCGTGGAAACCCCCCAATTTCTTTACATATTCTGAAAGCCTGTGAGTTGTAGATTTGAATTCATGCAGAATTTTTGCCGATCTCATGTTTTGACGTCATCATATTTGCATATGAACTCAAAAAAATGATTTTGAAAAAATGACGTCATCATTTTTGTATTCATTGGATAATAATTCAGTAATAGGTGGTCGATTTTCTTCCAAATTTTGATATGTTATAGCTGAGACAATTCTCTACAAGAATAGTCACCACCATTTTTCATTTTGATGACGTCATCACAGTGAAATTTTCAATAAAAAACGACATGTCAGAATTTCCCCTATTTGCGTGTTATGTCTATGGAAGATGATTTTTTTTCGAATCATGAATCTACATGACATCGTTCTCTGAGCAGTATCTCAGTTATTTTAGTCTATTTCCTTCCAGATTTTAATATGTTGTAGCCTGATAAATATTCTTTCTATGAGGGTTCGGTTTTTTTAATCTGACATCGGATCATTGTCAATTTTAAACTACAAAATGTGATTTGAGAATCCCGTTTTTCGTTTACGTGTTATCTCTATGGGAAATGTTTTGGTCTATTGGTCAAAGCACTTGCCTCCCATGCAGGTGACCCAGGTTCGATCCCCGGTGGGTCCATATTTTTTTTTTTTTTTTTGTGCTTGTTTTTGCTTGTCATTTTACCATCCTCTTCGACTATTATAACATAAACAATCACAAATCATGTAATAAACTGCCTTATTTTCCATGTTATGTCTATTGGAAAGTAATGTGCAGTAGTTTGTGTACAACCCTATGGAAATTTTGATTCCCTGTCGTGTATTAGAGCTATGGGGTTTATCTCCCAAGTATCCTGCAATATCAAATCGTCCTATTTGATATCACAATTTCTCAAAATTGGCTTAGTCAATTATCTCCAAATTTTTGTCAGTCATCAGTCCTAATAAGGTCAAGTTCTCGCATCTTTTTCAAGGTCATCAGATTATTGTGACGTCATCCAGGCGCCATTTTGTAAAAATCAACTAATGATTGTATCTTCCTCACGAAATGTCATCTCTCTTTCATATTTGGCATGGCTAAGGTCAATGTCATTTCAGTCATTGTCATCATGATTATCATCAAGATTATCATCAACATCATTATCATCATCACTGTGATGATATTCATGATGATGATGATTATCATCAACATCATTATTATCATCACTGTCATGATATTCATGATGATGATTATTATCATCAACATCATTATCATCATCACTGTCATGATAATATAATGATCATCATGATTATCATCAACATCATTATCATTACTGTCATGATGATATTCATAGTGATGATGATGATGATTATCATCATTATTATCATCACTGTCATGATGATATAATGATGATCATCATGATTATCATCAACATCATTATCATTACTGTCATGATGATATTCATAGTGATGATGATGATGATTATCATCATTATTATCATCACTGTCATGATGATATTCATGATGATGATTATCATCAACATCATTATCATCATCACTGTCATGATGATATAATGATGATCATCATGATTATCATCAACATCATTATCATTACTGTCATGATGATATTCATAATAATGATGATGATGATTATCATCATTATCATCATCACTGTCATGATATCCACCAATCATCCAAAATTCATTTTCACACACTTTATGCCCATTGAAACAAAGGGGGCGCTATTTCACTAAGATAGGTAGTAGAGCCTACGAATTGAAAATGCTAGGAAAAGGCTGAAATCATAAAAATCGTGAATAGATTCATTATAATTAATCTCATCGTGATATCAACCTCATCCTTCACATGATCATTTTGTCATTCGTCTTCGTCAAAAATATTAAGATCAAGACAGATCACCTAATTCGTCTCAGTGACGAATTAAATGTCTAGTTTATTTTTATTTTCTGGCCCTTTCTTGTTGCAACGAAATCTCAAAAACCTTTCAGTCAATTTTCATGACATTTCCGTCAGTCATCAGGTCATATAAGGTCAAGCTCCAAAATCTTTTTCAAGGTCATCAGGTCATCGTGACGTCATCCAGGCGCCATTTGTGAAATCACATTATCAATCATATCTTCATAACGAGTCATCAAAAATGAACCATATTTCACACACATGAACTTCAGGTCAAGGGTCAACATAAAATGTCATCAAAATCCGCGCACGCATCATGACGCGCACGTACGCGCGCGTCAAAATTTAGAAATGCTCAAAATCACTTTTTAATCAAATTAGAGTACGGTTCAGGACATTTTAAGCATTTAAAAATTTTCCGTCCGTGCGCGTCCGTGTGCGCGTTATGCGCGCGCGCAGCGCGTACATAACGTAAAAATGCCGTTTTTTCGCATGGTTTGTCTTCCTGACACTATTCTTGACAATTTCCAACTATTTACAGTCATTCTCGACCTTCCATAATGCCACACGCGTGCGTCAAACTTTAAAATTCGTGCGCGCGTCAATGGCCATTCTAATGTAAAAACTGGTAAAAACATGCCTATCTAAAATCCGCCATAGCTCGGCAGAATGCCTGGAAACCCCCCAATTTCTTTACATATTCTGAAAGCCTGAGAGTTGTAGATTTGAATTCATGCAGAACTTTTGCCGATCTCATGTTCTGACGTCATCCTATTTGCATATGAACTCAAAAAAAATGATTTTGAAAAAATGACGTCATCATTTTTGTATTCATTTGATAATAATTCAGTAATAGGTTGTCGATTTTCTCCCAAATTTTGATATGTTATAGCTGAGACAATTCTCTACCAGACTAGTCTCCACGCTATTTCATTTTGATGACGTCATCACAGTGAAATTTTCAATTAAAAACGACATGTCAGAATTTCCCCTATTTGCGTGTTATGTCTATGGAAGAGGATTTTTTTTCGAATCATGAATCTACATGACATCGTTCTTTGAGCAGTATCTCGGTTATTTTTCGTCTATTTCCTTCCAGATTTTAATATGTTGTAGCCTGATAAATACTCTTTCTATGAGGGTTCGGTTTTTTTAATCTGATTTCGGGATCATTGTCAGTTTCAAACTACAAAATGTGATTTGAGAATCCCATTTTTCGTTTACGTGTTATCTCTATGGAAATATTTTGGTATATTGGTCAAAGCACTTGACTCCCATTCCGGTGACCCAGGTTCGATCCCCGTGGGTCCATAATTAGGTGATCTGTCGTAGTCGACAGATCACCTCTTATATTCGTCAGAATTTTCTTTCTTTATTTCTTTATTATTTATTTATTTATTTATTTATTTATTTTTATTTTCTGGCCCTTTCTTGTTGCAACGAAATCTCAAAAACTTTTCAGTCAATTTTCATGACATTTCCGTCAGTCATCAGGTCATATAAGGTCAAGCTCCAAAATCTTTTTCAAGGTCATCAGGTCATCGTGACGTCATCCAGGCGCCATTTTGTGAAATCACATTATCAATCATATCTTCATAACGAGTCATCAAAAATGAACCATATTTGACACACATGAACTTCAGGTCAAGGGTCAACATAAAATGTCATCAAAATCCGCGCACGCTTCATGACGCGCACGTACGCGCGCGTCAAAATTTAGAAATGCTCAAAATCACTTTTTAATCAAATTAGAGTACGGATCAGGACATTTTAAGCATTTAAAAATTTTCCGTCCGTGCGCGTCCGTGTGCGCGTTATGCGCGCGCGCAGCGCGTACATAACGTAAAAATGCCGTTTTTTTCGCATGGTTTGTCTTCCTGACACTATTCTTGACAATTTCCAACTATTTACAGTCATTCTCGACCTTCCATAATGCCACACGCGTGCGTGAAACTTTCAAATTCGTGCGCGCGTCAATGGCCATTCTAATGTAAAAACTGGTAAAAACATGCCTATCTAAAATCCGCCATAGCTCGGCAGAATGCCTGGAAACCCCCCAATTTCTTTACATATTCTGAAAGCCTGAGAGTTGTAGATTTGAATTCATGCAGAACTTTTGCCGATCTCATGTTCTGACGTCATCCTATTTGCATATGAACTAAAAAAAAATGATTTTGAAAAAATGACGTCATCATTTTTGTATTCATTTGATAATAATTCAGTAATAGGATGTCGATTTTCTCCCAAATTTTGATATGTTATAGCTGAGACAATTCTCTACCAGTCCAGTTTCCACGGTTTTTCATTTTGATGACGTCATCACAGTGAAATTTTCAATTAAAAACGACATGTCAGAATTTCCCCTATTTGCGTGTTATGTCTATGGAAGAGGATTTTTTTTCGAATCATGAATCTACATGACATCGTTCTTTGAGCAGTATCTCAGTAATTTTTCGTCTATTTCCTTCCAGATTTTAATATGTTGTAGCCTGATAAATACTCTTTCTATGAGGGTTCGGTTTTTTCAATCTGATGTCGGAATCATTGTCAATTTTAAACTACAAAATGTGATTTGACAATCCCATTTTTCGTTTACGTGTTATCTCTATGGGAAATATTTTGGTATATTGGTCAAAGCACTTGACTCCCATTCCGGTGACCCAGGTTCGATCCCCGGTGGGTCCATAATTAGGTGGTCTGTCGGTATCGACAGATCACCTCTTAATTTCGTCAGAATTTTCTTTATTATTATTATTATTATTATTTATTCTTTATTTTCAACTTATTTCTTGTGACCGTGAATTCTCAAAATCAACTCGATCAATTTTCTTCAGATTTTCGTCAATTATCAGGCCATAGCAGATCAAGTGCCCCTATCATTATCAAGGTCATTCGGTCATCGTGACGTCATCCAGGCGCCATTTTGTGAAATCACATTATCAATCATATCTTCATAACGAGTCATCAAAAATGAACCATATTTGACACACATGAACTTCAGGTCAAGGGTCAACATAAAATGTCATCAAAATCCGCGCGCGCATCATGACGCGCACGTACGCGCGCGTCAAAATTTAGAAATGCTCAAAATCACTTTTTAATCAAATTAGAGTATTGTCCAGGACATTTTAAGCATTTTGAATTTTTCTGTCCGTGCGCGTCCGTGCGCGCGTTATGCGCGCACACAGCGCGTAGAGAACGTAAAAACGCCGTTTTTCGCATATTTTGTCTTCCTGACACTATTCTTGACAATTTCCAACTATTTACAGTCAATCTCGACCTTCCATAATGTCGTACGCGCGCGTCAAACTTTCAAATTCGTGCGCACGTCAATGGGCATTCTAATGTAAAAAGTGGTAAAAACATGCCTATCTAGAATCCGCCATAGCTCGTCAGAACGCGAGGAAACCCCCCAATTTCTTTACATATTCTGAAAGCCTGTGAGTTGTAGATTTGAAATCATGTAGAATTTTTGCCGATCTCATGTTCTAACGTCATCATATTTGCATATGAACTCAAAAAAATGATTTTGAAAAAATGACGTCATCATTTTTGTATTCATTTGCTAATATTTCAGTAATAGGTGATCGATTTTCTTCCAAATTTTGATATGTTATAGCTGAGACAATTCTCTACAACATGAGTGCTCATTATTATTCATTTGGATGACGTCATCACACTGAAATTTTCAATTAAAGACGACATGTCAGAATTTTCCCTATTTGCGTGTTATGTCTATGGAAGATGATTTTTTTTCGAATCATGAATCTACATGACATCGTTCTCTGAGCAGTATCTCAGTTATTTTTGGTCTATTTTCTTCCAGATTTTAATATGTTGTAGCTGAGACTATAAGCTTTCATTAGTAAGCCCTCCAATTTTTGATCAGATGTCGGGATCATGCCCAATTTTTCAGTACAAAATGTGATTTGAGAATCCCGTTTTCGTTTACGTGCTATCTCTATGGGAAATATTCTGGTCTATCGGTAAAGCACATGACTACCATGGTCAAGGTACCCGGTTCGATCCCCGGGGCCGATTTTTTGTTGTTTTTTTTTTTGCTTCTTTTTGCCTGTCATTTTACCATCCTCTTCGACTATTGTAACATAAAAAATCACAAATCATGTAATAAACTGCCTTATTTTCCATATTATGTCTATTAGAAAGTAGTGTGCAGTAGTTTTGTGTTCAACCCTATGGAATTTGTGATTTCCTGTCCTGTATTAGAGCTAAGGGGTTAATCTGCCAAGTATCCTGTATCATCATTATTACCATCACCGCCATGATCATCATCGCTATTATTATATCATCGCCATCAGATATCATTATAATCATCATAATCACCATTATCATCATCACCATAATCATTTTAACTATGACTGTTACACATTTTGCTACATTCCCGTTCTCAAGAAGCATCTCCATTCATGGCATTCTTGACATCCTCAGTTTAGCATTTCCCCATTATTATGATCATCCTGATTACAATCATGATCGTACAAATTGAAAGACAGACCACCTAATTCGTCCTCATGACGAATTAAATTCTAGTTTTTTTTTTTTTTTGCTTCTTTTTGCCTGTCATTTTACCATCCTCTTCGACTATTATAACATAAACAATCACAAACCATGCAATAAACTGCCTTATTTTCCGTGTTATATCTATTAGAAAGTAGTGGGCAGTAGTTTGTGTATAACCCTATGGAAATTGTGATTCCCTGTCGTGTATTAGAGCTATGGGATTTATCTCCCAGTATCCTGCAATATCAAATAGTCCTATTTGATATCACGATTTCTCAAAATTGGCTTAGTCAATTATCTTCAAATTTTTGTCAGTCATCAGTCCTAATAAGGTCAAGTTCCCGCATCTTTTTCAAGGTCATCAGATTATTGTGACGTCATCCAGGCGCAATTTTGTAAAGATCAACTTATGATCGTATCTTCTTCACGAAATGTCATCTCTCTTTCATATTTGGCATGGCTAAGGTCAATGTCATTTCAGTCATGGTCATCACCATTATCATTACCATCATCACTGTCATGATGATATTCATAGTGATGATGATGATGATTATCATCATTATTATCATCACTGTCATGATGATATAATGATCATCATCGTTATCAACATCATTATCATCACCACTGTCAAGATATAATGATTATCATCATGATTATCAACATCATTATCATCATCACTGTCATGATGATATTCATGATGATGATGATTATCATCATTATCACCATCACTGTCATGATATCCACGAATCATGCAAAATTCATGTTCACACACTTTATGCCCCATTGAAACAAAGGGGGCGCTATTTCATTAAAATAGGTAGTAGAGCCTACGAATTGTAAATGCCAGGAAAAGGCTGAAATCATAAAAATTGTGAAAAGATTCATTATAATTAATCTCATCGTGATATCAACCTCATCTTTCACATTATCATTTTGTCATTCGTCTTCGTCAAAAATATTAAGATCAAAAGACAGATCACCTAATTCGTCTCAGTGACGAATTAAATGTCTAGTTTATTTTTATTTTCTGGCCCTTTCTTGTTGCAACGAAATCTCAAAAACTTTTCAGTCAATTTTCATGACATTTCCGTCAGTCATCAGGTCATATAAGGTCAAGCTCCAAAATCTTTTTCAAGGTCATCAGGTCATCGTGACGTCATCCAGGCGCCATTTTGTGAAATCACATTATCAATCATATCTTCATAACAAGTCATCAAAAATGAACCATATTTGACACACATGAACATCAGGTCAAGGGTCAACATAAAATGTCATCAAAATCCGCGCACGCATCATGACGCGCACGTACGCGCGCGTCAAAATTTAGAAATGCTCAAAATCACTTTTTAATCAAATTAGAGTACGGTTCAGGACATTTTAAGCATTTAAAAATTTTCCGTCCGTGCGCGTCCGTGTGCGCGTTATGCGCGCGCGCAGCGCGTACATAACGTAAAAATGCCGTTTTTTCGCATGGTTTGTCTTCCTGACACTATTCTTGACAATTTCCAACTATTTACAGTCATTCTCGACCTTCCATAATGCCACACGCGTGCGTCAAACTTTAAAATTCGTGCGCGCGTCAATGGCCATTCTAATGTAAAAAGTGGTAAAAACATGCCTATCTAAAATCCGCCATAGCTCGGCAGAATGCCTGGAAACCCCCCAATTTCTTTACATATTCTGAAAGCCTGAGAGTTGTAGATTTGAATTCATGCAGAACTTTTGCCGATCTCATGTTCTGACGTTATCCTATTTGCATATGAACTCAAAAAAAATGATTTTGAAAAAATGACGTCATCATTTTTGTATTCATTTGATAATAATTCAGTAATAGGTGGTCGATTTTCTTCCAAATTTTGATATGTTATAGCTGAGACAATTCTCTACCAGACCAGAGTCCACGGTTTTTCATTTTGATGACGTCATCACAGTGAAATTTTCAATTAAAAACGTCAGAATTACCCCTATTTGCGTGTTATGTCTATGGAAGAGGATTTTTTTTCGAATCATGAATCTACATGACATCGTTCTTTGAGCAGTATCTCGGTTATTTTTCGTCTATTTCCTTCCAGATTTTAATATGTTGTAGCCTGATAAATACTCTTTCTATGAGGGTTCGGTTTTTTCAATCTGATTTCGGGATCATTGTCAATTTTAAACTACAAAATGTGATTTGAGAATCCCATTTTTCGTTTACGTGTTATCTCTATGGGAAATATTTTGGTATATTGGTCAAAGCACTTGACTCCCATTCCGGTGACCCAGGTTCGATCCCGGTGGGTCCATAATTTTTTTTTTTTGCTTCTTTTTGCCTGTCATTTTACCATCCTCTTCGACTATTATAACATAAACAATCACAAACCATGCAATAAACTGCCTTATTTTCCGTGTTATATCTATTACAAAGTAGTGTGCAGTAGTTTGTGTATAACCTATGGAAATTGTGATTCCCTGTCGTGTATTAGAGCTATGGGATTTATCTCCCAGTATCCTGCAATATCAAATAGTCCTATTTGATATCACGATTTCTCAAAATTGGCTTAGTCAATTATCTTCAAATTTTTGTCAGTCATCAGTCCTAATAAGGTCAAGTTCCCGCATCTTTTTCAAGGTCATCAGATTATTGTGACGTCATCCAGGCGCCATTTTGTAAAAATCAACTTATGATCGTATCTTCTTCACGAAATGTCATCTCTCTTTCATATTTGGCATGGCTAAGGTCAATGTCATTTCAGTCATGGTCATCACCATTATCATTATCATCATCATGATTATCATCAACATCATTATCATCATCACTGTGATGATATTCATGATGATGATGATTATCATCAGCATCATTATCATCACCAATCATCATTATCACCATCATCATCATGATTATCATCGTCATTATATTATCATCATTATCATCACCATAATCATCATGATTATCATCAACAACACAGTATCACCATCACTGTCATAATATTCATGATGATGATGATGATGATTATCATCCACATTATCATCATGACTGTCATGATGATATAATGATCATCATCATGATTATCATCAACATCATTGTCATCATCACTGTCATGATGATATTCATCATGATGATGATGATTATCAACATCATCATCATCACTGTCATGATATTCATGATGATGATGATTATCATGATCATCGTCAACATTATCATCATCACTGTCATGATGATATAACGATCATTATCATCAACATCATTATCATCATCACTGTCATGATGATATTCATGATGATGATGATTATCATCCACATCATTATCATCACTGTCATGATATAATCATCATCATGATGATTATCATCAACATCATTATCATTACTGTCATGATGATATTCATGATGATGATGATGATTATCATCAACATCATTATCATCATCATTGTCATGATATCCACGAATCATCCAAAATTCATGTTCACACACTTTATGCCCCATTGAACGAAAGGGGGCGCTATTTCACTAAAATATGTAGTAGCTACAGCCTACGAATTAAAAATGCTAGGAAAAGGCTGAAATCATAAAAATCTTGATTAGATTCATTATAATGAATGTCATCGTGATATCAACGTCATCTTTCACATTATCATTTTGTCATTCGTCTTCGTCAAAAATATCAAGATCAAGACAGATCACCTAATTCGTCTTCAGTGACGAATTCAATGTCTAGTTATTTCTGTTTTCTCAGGAATGTTGATGGTGTGCGATACCAAGGTTATGCCGTCGATAGATGCTTAGTCAGTGATCTATCACATCCATCAGATGTATCTATATCAAGCCTTGAGAAAATGGAGTATACAACCGGGTAAGAAAGTTGTTTTTACCATAATTTAATGAAATGATTAAATGACAAATTCATTTTCGGGGGGGGGGGGGGGTTGCCGTCAGGATATAAATCGTTTGAGATTTGAGATCTGTGCGCACTGTTGAGGTGTTTATTCATCCACATCTCCTCTTTTACAAACTTATGTATTCATACTTTATCAAAATTTGATCAACAACTGTAAACATTATTCGATGATATAGTCATAAATGCATAAAGTCGGTTTTGTAGACTTCATTCCTTCATGACTTACCAAAAAGCAGAACTGGTAGGGAAGGAATAGAGGATGTAACACTAAATTAATTTTCGATAGGTTGCATGATTTTCGCTACTAAAATTATTCACATTTCCCTTAAAGAAAATGTATATCCATTAGTATAGAAGAAACGGCCCTCGTAAAGCTGAAAGAGACCTGCACATCATTATATAAAATCAGTCGAGGCAATATCAACACTAGATTTTTTTTGGTATGATTACAGAGGGGAGAAGACAAGGAACTTGTTCACTGTGACGGTAGATACTGTCCCTAGGGGTAACGTCCAGCTTATGATTCAGTACCAGGAACTTCTAGAGCGCCAAAATGGTTGGTACACACAGAGGATCAGCATCAGACCGAGTCAGGTGAGATGTAGTTAAGCTCGGATTTTGACTCTCCTGAGGCCGAGGTCTAGATATGCCACCTACAGTAGCAAGAGTGCAATTACATGTAAATTAATATAATTCAAAAGAATGGTGATATGATACAGAAAAGAAAGTGTAGAACCCAGTGATGTTATATACATGATATAGGCTGGGAGCTTGTGTTGGGTATGGGGACATCCCAGTTGACAGAGGACTCTTAAGCAGCTCTCATACATCTGAGAATGTTCATTACGAAAAGGTACGATTCTTTGCGACAAAAAAATCGCAGATTTTCCCAGCATTTCGTAATGAACATTCGCAGAGGTTCGTAACGTTCGTAAATGTTCGTAAGAATTCGCAGCCGAGTGCAGGCTTCGCAGAATTTTTTCAACATGTTCAAAAATTTCAGGAAACGTAACTATTCGTAATGTAACGTAACATATTCGTATTTCATTCGTATCTATCGTAACTCATTCGTATATTTCGTAACTCATTCTTAATGACTTGACAGCCAAGAATTTGATACGAATTAATGCGAATATTACGAATATCTGCGAATTATCCATGGTGAACAGTGTACAATTGGAAAAATGTGGAGAGAATGTCATGAAAAGTTGCTGTAGAATTGTGAAACGCTGTGAAAACGCGCGGAAAATACGTCACTTCCGGTTATATCGCATATAAATCGCAAACATTCGTAACTTTTCCGTAACTTTTCCGTAACTGTTCCGTAAGTATCGCAGTCAATCGCAAACATTCGTGGATTTTCACATCGTTACCATTCGTATCCAAATTCGTAAAATATTCTCGCATGTATGCGAGAGGCTTTACGACCAAAGCAAGCAGTCTTTCGGACGCCATGACTCACTCGACCAATTCTCAGTCTATAACGGACCCTCGTCGGTCCAGCAAACCTGTGGCCTACTGGCCTAGGCCTTTGTCTAAATACTGTGAACACATAAAATACCTATAATGTAGAATCAATAGTTAGCTAGTCACTCTAAAGTCACATAAACTTACTCAGGAACAATAAATTTAGTAGTTCGGTAATTTTCATAAGGCTGTTCATACTGCAGTACTTTGTGTAATTTGTACTTAAGTTACTAAGAACGTCTGTCATTCTATTTTCATTCCAGAGCGTGTATGACTTCCGTATATATTCTACAGTGACCGAGCCCCAGGGTATAGTTCGGTCCGAGGCAGGTATTGATACGAGATCGTACACCGAATCAGTGTCGTCCCTGCTCCGTGACAGTATGTCAGGACTTGCTCAATCTAGTAAGAAATCATCTATTTATGGCATTTGTTTAAAAAGGTTTTTTTTTAGGTAGGCCAGTTTACTATACTGTCTTCAAGTGTATGGATATAGCCGTTACTATGTCGGGCAAGTCCAGAGGACATTTTCGGCTCGTCAAGAGCAGCACTTTCGAATGCATTAGTAGATAAGGGTATAATACTATAATTATCAAACACTCATTCTCACAATTTTGCAAACTTGAACCTAAAGGCCAAGGGATTCCATGATTTACATGCTGGGTCCCTTCTTGTAGGCTTACAGCTCCCTGATCTTATTGATATAGGTTCATTCTCTGTAGGGAGTTGTCCTCCCTGATTCCTAATTTGAATCGTGTACTCGATATTGATTTTTTTTTTAGATTTAGATTTAGATTTTATTTCATTACATTTTCATTTTTTAAAGTACATGTATGTAATAATATGTATTGTGCAATTAACAATATACAAAATATTTGACAACACAACTAAGTGCAGAAACGTTTTCGATCATTACAAGGTAAATAAAGTGCATTAAAGTTTGAGTTGTAAGGGGAAAAAAGCAATGAAGACAGCAATGAAGACTACATTAAATTAATTTTATGGAAATGAGAATGAAAACATTGAAATGCATTATAAGGCAAATAACAACAATGTGATTTTCAAAAAAAGAATATGAGCTTTAAAATAAAAATCCATAATCAACACTCGGAGAGCTTTCATCCCTTCTGAGTATTTGAAATTATGTTTGTTTATCAGAGCACTGGATGCACTGGCACCGATGTGACATGTCTCATCAAAGTATGACAAATTTCCTCTACCCATGCATAGATACCCTTTCCCAATGAAGCAATAGGGTGTATGTATTAGACGCTATATGTTACTTCCCCATCTCTCTCGGGATCGTGGACTTTTGTGGTTTCAAACGTCCCCCCGCTTCTGATTATCCTGGACCCACCGTTGCCTCTCCCAATACTTTGGATAACATAATTGTGGTTGGTAGTCTCTCTCTCTCTCTCTCTTTCTCTTTATCACTCTGCCATTCTATTGCGGATTCTCTCTTTTGCCCCCCCCCCTCTCTACCCATCCTCTCCCTTCTCTCTTCCAACCCCCTTCTCTCTACCCTTTCGCTCTGTCTGTTTGTCTCATTTTACTTCTCAATTATATTATATTTGCTGTTGCGCCTTGATCGAAACATTCGGATATGTGCGCGGTAGAAATTCATATTATAACCATGTCTACTCCAACTGTCACCACCTATTTATCTCTCTATCATAATCATAGTTTACTCAGAATAATAATTTTCTGCCACACCATGAAATCTTGTCTCCTCCTCCCTCTCATCTCTGCTGTAATCTCCTTGTGAAAGCTATGTCTTTACAATCCATGTTTCATTTTGTTTTGTAATCTCTTCACTCTATATAAAGTAAAATACTTCACATTATTATTTTGATCAGAATACATGATATGGATCAGTAACTATGTATATATGTAATCATAACATATAATTCTCTGATCTAGCGCTACCCTGCCAGTGAACTGGGGAAATGGTGAAATTATATACTCGTGCCAATTAGACATACAAGGCAAGCTAGCCATAAAAAGTTTTATGTCTTAATGTCTTATTCATCAGGATGATAGAATATTATTTTCTTCTTATATCTTTAATCAATATCCAATCTCCATTCAATTTAATTGTAAATTTAAAATATAAATTTCTCACACTATATACGTATTTTATTTTATGACATCCTTTGGAGTATACGTCGTTATTTTGAATACCATTAATTATCATGATAGCCGTATAGTGTGTTGTGACAAAAATGGTATACTCTTTTTTCTTGATCTTATACAACACAGATATAATTGTGCCTTTAGACGGTCATAATGTTGTGTCTCTGTCATTTCCTTAGTGCCTCTGGCATCATTTCTCCCTTTTCTCTACGTACTTGTTATTTATTGAAATGTTTTTTATGTATGTTTATTTTATGCTATCCCTGTTTGACTTTGAGAATTTTATGTCTTGATTTTATTATGTATGATGTAAACTTTAGATTTTATGTGTGAAATAAATGTTGCTTTGAATTGAACTGAATGTAAATTAGGATTGATCTTGGTTCTGATTAGAACTCAAACTCTAGAGTATTTATTTCTTATACTTTACTCTAGCTGCTGGAAATAGTAGAGGTCAAGTGTACGACCTCGGCAGTCACCTCAGAAATACACGAGCATCATCGACGACGGGGACAACGAAATGTCAAATCGACTACCGACCAACCCAACGACAGCAGGATGAATACGTTAACCGCTACAATATACCTGGTATCTATGGTGACTTTATCATACGATACGACATCGCTCATCCACCTGGTGTAGGAGAAGTGCAGGTGAGTGCTCAAAGTCTTCTAGTTTTGTTTTGTTTGTTAAGTTTTGTTCCTTGTCTATTCATTGTCAATTGATGACGTGGAGACCATATTCGTGGAAAAGAGACCAACAGAAGTAATGTTTCTGATCTGAATTCAGAAAGTTAATAATCATTAAGTTTCTTTGTTTTGCTTGACCATAGAGTGTTTGACTGTCCATTTACTCCAAAGCAAGATAAAGAAATTGATGTTGATGCTTATAACTAAAAACACAAATAATAAAAAAACATAAACCAATACATATAGGCTATATACCAGCAGCGCCACACGATTTGCAATGCTTTAGGAGTTTTGTAATGTCTTTAAAGTGATAGAGTCGATTTCAATTCGTGGTAGTAGAGATTGTAATCACATCTACATATTCATAAATTGCAGACTTCTGGAACGAACTTCATCCATCGTTTTGCACCCATCAACTTCGGCGCCGTGAACAAAAGAGTGGTGTTCGTCCTCGATTTCAGTGCTTCCATGTACGGAAATAAGATCAAACAGACCAAAGAAGCTATGTACACCATTCTTGATGAGATGAATGACCGCGATCGCTTCAATGTCTTACCTTTTTCGGATTACGTGTTTGCTGATTGGCATCGTAATCAGATGGTGGATGTTAATCCCTACAACATAAGGGCTGCCAAGCATTTCATTCGCCAGTTAGACATTCAAAGAGGTATGTGAAGATAAAAAAATAACTACAATAGATATCACAGAGTTGGTCATCTTAAACATTAGCCAATACCACAATTTAACTACATTCAAATAAAATGCATGAACAGCAACAGCAGTACTATTAGAAATTTTGATCATCATTTAAGATGCATGAACAGCTGATAGTATTTATAGGATATGTGAAAGTGTGTTTTACTTGGAGATGTATAATATGCCTAAGTCTTTTTTTCTGTTCGATGAATCCTCATTTAAGGGAAAAGCTTTCCAAATAGAATATTAATTGTTAATTGTAATATCATTGATGAATGTAAAGCAAAAAACCAAAACATGAATTGGCCAAGGTGTCATAACTCTTGGAGTTTGATGAATTTCTACAAAGTGCCAACTCAAAGAACTAGGGATTAAAGTAACACCACGATTAGTAAGTTGATTGTTGATAGAGGGCACTACCGCATTGTGACAAGATTGTACCAGTTTTCTCTCCTATTGCCTCCTAGGAACCAACCTGAACGATGCCCTGTTAGGTGGTCTCAGCCTCCTGGAATCCACTGGCTCAATGAACTCGACGGTCTCCAATCCTATGGTCTGTATCCTCTTCGTACTGACCGACGGGAAACCCTCTGAAGGTGTAACCAGTCTCTCTGACATCGAGCGTAACGTTCGTAACGCCAATAACCAGCGGTGCTCCATAGTCACGCTCGGGTTCGGCAAGCTTGTCAACTACAACTTCTTGGTACGTTTAGCCCTTCAGAATCGTGGCATGGCTAGGAAGATATACGAGGATTCATCTGCTGCTGGACAGTTACGTGGTACGTTTCCAATTTTTGTTTTAACTTTTAAGAGAATAAACGAACGTGGAAAAAAGTAACATACATTTAATATTAATAACATTGAATTATCATTGTGCAACAATAAGTACATGTATTTATGGAAATACCGTTTCAGATCTAAGGTGATTGTTTTCATTATTGGTGTAAATGTAAATGTATCTGAGCTTATAGTATAAGCCTGTCATATCTACACAGTTCGCCAACGAATGGACATTGTTTTACAATGTGCACCTCTGCTCGCTTTTTTGTTAACGCCGAGGAGTTGTAAAAAATGTATTCTCTAACTTCCGCACTATTGAATCGAATTTTCAATTCCTAAAGGTGGGTATTCACGGGGCGCGCGAAATTCGCGAAAGATGCGAATGTCGAAAAAATGGCAAAATCCAACATTAGGAGACGTTTTTGTCCGAATGTCTCGGGAAAATGCAGCCTTATTAAAACATTCTTGCGCAGTTTGTGCGTAGTTCTCATGTGCGAATGCCATGTGTAGCGTTGCAGGATTATGGCCAGTCCACATACACGAAGAACACGAGAACAAAATGCGAACGTGAGTTGACAGCTGCCTTAAGTTGATCGGTCTTTTCGTGAATGGTTCGCAGTCTGTTCGCAGAATGAAGTCAGACTCCTCGGCCATGTGCTTTGCGGCAAACGTGCAGCAAATGTGCGTCAAACACTCGTGAAAACTTCGCACGAACTCCATGACAATGTCGCGTGAGCAAAACCTTCGTTTGGACGAAGTTCGCTGCTTTCACGAGACATGCGCGAGACATGCGAGAGATATTCTCAAAACTGTCGGAATCTGTTTGGGGTTTCACAAAGATTTTGCCAACTTCACGCACGTCGTGAGTAGGTCGTGTGTATATGACGAAGCTTTCCATACATTTTCGAAAGCATATCACGAACAAATGAAGACCCGGGATGCTGGAAACGTTAGCAAGAAATTTCAAACTTTTTTGAAATTCCCTCCGAACTAGAAACGACTCCCGCGAACAATTGACGACGCTTCTGAACCCCCGCGCATGTTTGGCGAGCATTTTGAGCCTAAAACACGAATGTTCGACTTTGCCATTTTTTCGACATTCGCATCCTTCGCGAATCGTTCTCGTGCCCCGTGAAAACCCACCTTGACTAAGATTTTGGTCCTGGATTACGGTCAAATAGTATTCAAGTTTAATTCATGTCTAATCGCAAAATGTCCTTCTTTAATCAGGAGTGTATAGCGAGGTTGCTACACCCTTACTCTTCAACATCGTTGTGGAATATCTCAACAATGCCGTCAGACCGGGGAGCACCTCGGCGACCACCTTTCCGAACTATTTTAACGGTTCCGAACTAGCTGTCTCGGGAATTCTCAGTTCCGGTGATCTCCGATATTTGCCGATTAAGATCACTGCTGTTGGAGCCGATGGTGTTACGACATTCCAGGAGGATGTGAATTTAAGGGTAAGCCGAGATCTTGCATATTTTTTTCTCTTTTTTCCTGAAGTTTTAGAGATCTCGTTAGTTTCAATTTCTGTACTTCCCCATTTTTTTATTTTACACTTCTCGTCTTTTGATAACATATTGTCTGGTAACTCTTGTCTGATTTGTCCTTGATTCCAATAAAAAACTAATTTCCACTTTGGAAGCACTTAAAGACAGATACCATATTAGATATACAGTATATTATAACGTAATCAATTTCATTACGTGACTCATACAGAAATGTTTGTACTAACTAGGACATGTATAATGAATTCACTTAAAGCATAATCACTGTCAATGCTTTGTAAGCTTTCTTTTATTTACTCTCTCAGAATGCAAGACTTTCACTGATGCAGGTAAGAGATCGTATTACATAAACCAAATTCAATGAGATGAAGCGGTATAGCAATTCATTGCAATTAATTTACAATAATAATTCTTACAATCCACTGTCAGAACTACTCGTCTTGGTAACTTTGGACAGACATTATAGTCAATGACATACAACAGCCTGTGGTAAAGAGTATTTCTTCTATGCAAACATGTCTCACGTCTGGAATAACCTAAGCCTTACAGAAGTTCAAGTAAATGTAGTAATAAATTTACACTTGTTGCACTTATTTACAAAATATAAGCTCTTGTATTCATAGAGGCTGAATTACGAACGATTTCGATTACAGCTAATCACAAATATGGCCTTGAATAAATGTTTTTAGTTTACGTGGATATAGCAGGTATAAAACTTCATAACTTTTGGAAAGCAACATAATGTGTGTGTGTCTGTGTGTGGGCGTGTTTAGCCGTATGTCCGAGGACATTTTCGGACAGAGAACAAAAATAAAAAATTATGAGAAGTATGGTCCTCGGAAGCCGGACAATAGTCCTCGAACGTCGAACAATGAATTTGTGCCTTATTCAGTCGACTGTCCGAGGACGGAGGAACAATACTTGTCCTCGGAAGTAAAGCAATACAAGACTGGGTGTGTGTGTGTGTGTGTGTGTGAGTGTGTGTGTGTGTGTGTGTGTATATATATATATATATATATATATAAATTATATGCACATGGTAAAGGGTTTCTTATTAGATATAACAGTTTGGGATATTAAATGTCACTATCATAATATGGTATTATTCTATTTGAACATTGCACTAACTTTTTACAGAATCCCCAGACACTCAATGACGACACTATTCCTTCAAACTTTGTTGAGCGGACATACGCGTTTATGACCATGCGGGAGTTGTTCGATCGATATCGCCTAGCAGATGATCCGATGGAACGCCGTGCCATCGCTGAACGTGCTCGTGTTCTATCCCGTCGTTATAACCTCCTGACACCACTGATGAACATGGTTCTCTCACGTGTGCCGGAACCCGGTGAGACCGACAATCACGGAGTCTCGGTGACGAGGATAACCGAGTCGAGACCAAGTGGATTTGAATGGTCCATGGTCGGACCGTCGTTCGGGAGAATAGGAGAGACGTCGACTGGGATCGGAGGGGCGAATTGCGACCCGCGTCCTCCAGAGCCTCAGACGAGACCTCCTATCAGACCTCCTACAAGACCTCCTACCAGACCGCCTACCAGACCGCCTACCAGACCCCCTATCAGACCGCCTACCAGACCCCCTATCAGACCCCCTACCAGACCCCCTACCAGACCTCCTACAAGACCCCCTATCAGACCCCCTATCAGACCCCCTACCAGACCTCCTACAAGACCCCCGCCAAGGCCTACGACCACAACACAAGCCCCAACGACTACACGATGGACTTGGCCGCCGTGGATCAGGCCGACCACAACCCAAACCCCAAGAACGCGGAGGCCGTGGCCGCCGAGGCCCCCGACCACGACACCAGCGCCAGTAACAACCACAACCAGGGAGCCCCCTATCCGCCGGATCGTAAGGCCACTCATCTATAGCTTAATGAAATCTGTATGAAATAGCAATTGGGAATAGGTGTGGTTTAGCGTTAAATCAATTAAATTAATTGATGATAAAGACTGCATTTGGAAAAATGTTCATGTGCTTATTCTAAATGTATATTCTTTGTAAAACGATTATTATTATTGATATGGCTTGTCAATTTTTTGAGAACCTCCAATCATCGCTTTTGTATAAATAGAGTTAGTGATCTGATAATTCGTAATGTTATTTTGATAACGAAAATCATGGATTATTTCAGGAAAACCCAGTAGTTCTGAGAAGATATAACGTCGAATCTGACACTACAGAGCGGTATGCACAAACCAGAGTTGAAGCCGAGTATGAGAATGTCGATTATCAAACCCATCCTGTTGAGTTCAGCCAACAGATACCAAGCGGTGCTTATATCTCTAGCTTCGATGTGTGAGTATCCAATGAAATAAATGAAATGCATTTAAAGACACTAGAAATGTATTAAC
Organism: Heliocidaris erythrogramma; assembly: GCA_025617745.1. NCBI lineage: Eukaryota > Metazoa > Echinodermata > Echinoidea > Camarodonta > Echinometridae > Heliocidaris > Heliocidaris erythrogramma. Next base: position 15,473,295 of record CM046853.1, on the reverse strand, counting down.
ATATGTTTAGTTCAGAAAAGTTCATAGCAATAACGCAGTTCTTCACCGTTTAGAAATTTAACAGTTAAACTTCATAAAGCAGTAGAATATATTTTGTCATATTTTTATTAATCATGAAAACATGGTATAACATAAGTGTATGTTTTTTATGCCTCTTTTGTTGTAGGCCTGTATCTCCAGTCAAAATATATGTCAGTTAATCTTTAGCAAATGCAAACAATGCGGGCCGTGGCTACTGAGGTCTGCTGGTGAGGGAAGAAGATGTATGATCACGTCTCAATATCACGTATCATTTCGTACAGAGAATAGATGAAATCGTCTGCTGAGAGCCAAAAGGTCCTTACCCTAGAGCACATTACACACTGTTAGCGCCCTATTTGTTTTCTAAATAGACCAATTAATTTTAATGTTTTCACAATTCTTTCAATTTCAGTGACATCGATGGAGAGCGTTATCGTGGTGTTGTTCAGAACATTCGAGATGACCGTTGGCGTAATGTGTTTGCTACTAGTAGCACTGGACAGGTCCTTGCCGTGCTAGCTAGAAGGTAAAGTACCTATCTATAGCTTAGATGATACGAAAGTATTATGCAGCTATTTATATGATGGTGCATTATTGGAACGCGGTATTACGATATCACTTAATTGTCTTTCTGGGTACGATAAGTTTAGATTGGTCGAAACTTGATATGTACATATCCTAATGACGAAATACACAGCATCAGTGTAATTAATTCCTGTCGAAGGGCATATCAAGTTAAATTGCCAAATCAGTAAGTTCATTTGCCTATTTTTCTTTATCAAAAGATGTGATGCCCATTGCCAATGAGCAACAATTAAGCACAACATGAAATCCTTAAGTCAGACTTTTTAGGCGTTACCACTTTCATTACCATTTAAATTCTATTTTCCTATGACATGTTGGTCTCTACTTTTCACTGATCTTTTCAATCTGTAAATTCTTTAATATTCTCCTGCATATAGGGACCCAACAAAGGATGCCTTCGTAATGCAGGTGCCTGATGTCAGACCTAACTCTCATGTAACATTTTTATTGACTTATGATGAGCTGTTGAAACGAGTCCGTGGACAATATGAGCAGAGAATTAACGTTGCACCACAACAGGTTTGTACGCAAGTCGTATTAATAATGTATTATACTTGACACCCCTCTTTCTCTCTCTCTCTCTCTCTCTCTTCTCTAGTATGTCAGTCTACTTCCCTTTCTATATTGTTAATATACATGTATATGTTTTATTTAGCTCTCTACCTCTCATATGCATTTTTTCTTGTACTTTTTGTAGATTGGTGTAACTCTCTTTAGGCCAAGTATTTTTGTGTTTCATTTTCTCTCTCTGTATCTTTGTCTCTCTTTGGATCAGTTTCTTTCTCCATCTCGATAGCTGGTCTAACTCTATCCCTTTTCTATCTCTCTCTGTCTCTCTCTCTCTCTCTCTCTCTCTATCTCTCTCTTTATCTCGTCTATGTGTCCCCTTATCTATTTCCGCTTCTCTCGTTCCCTCGATACCCTTTCTATGTTTAGATGGCACATCATCTTCCTCTTCTCCTAAAGTCGAACAATGTTTTTTTTTTCTTCTCATTTTCTACATTCAGCTCGTGGAAGACTTCGGCATCGACGTCCAAGTCACAGAGCCTCAGAGGATCCGTGAGATGACCACGGAGTATGATGGCGACACGCGTACTGGAAGGCATACCATTAACCTCGGCACAGGAATAACGCAGGAAAGTGGCACACGTTCTCGTTTCAGATTCTACCCGACGGTCTATGATCAGGCATACTACAATGATAATGGTCTGGACGGCGACATCGTTATCAAGTATGATGTCCAACATACTCCAGCTGGTAGTCATACACAGGTGATGAAAATATCGCTCATCTTTTATTTATTTGCTGTATTAATGTACATTTATTGTAAAAAATACATTATATAAAATTAAGCGTCATTATAATCAAGATTTCAAATTCCATGTATGAAGTTCCGAGTTTCAAGTCTAACTGTCCTTATCAAATAGAGACGTTTGATTTCCATTGGTGTAACATGCATAGGAACTTTAAAAAACCCACACTATTTCGATAATGTAGTTGATAAATGGTCTAATCAGACAGCGCGTCTATCAAATTACAAAGGTGTCATAATGACAGAGTTGTGTACCCTCTTTCACATGCAGAGTATTAACATTTTAATTCATTTATATTCCAAAAATACGATCTGATTGCCCCGTTTTTATACCTGATATTTCATTGTCATTTAATTAACAACTTGAAGAACAAAACGAATATAAAAATCATAGTGAAATATTCCATTTTAATTTTATCACAGGTTCAAGACAACCACTTCGTGCACTTTTTCTCGCCGTCTGAACTGAGCGCCCTGAACAAGCAGGTTGTCTTCGTCATCGACGTCAGTGCTTCAATGTATGGCACCAAACTGAGTCAGACCAAAGAAGCTCTCAAGACGATGTTAGACCGTCTCAATCCCAGAGACTACTTCAGTATCATCACCTTCTCTGATGGGGTCAAGTATTGGAAGGGAAGCAGTAGACTCGCACCAGCCAATGCACGTTATATTCAAGAGGCTAAAACATATGTAGATAGCCTGCGGGATGATTCGGGTAATCTTCACTTTTTAGTTTTCTTCATTTGCTATCTGAGCCTTCAATGTTCCATTTTTCTTGCTACATTCTAGTCATAGTTTTTTATAGTACTCTCCTTGTATAGTTTTATATACATCTCATGTGGTCACGTACGTAATGTTCGTCCTCTATCATTCTGCCTTCCTTGCCATTTTGTGAATATGTAGGCTGTAGGCTTCAGCTGCTGTATATAGACCATATACTTCATATAAAGTAACTCATACTTTGTCTTCCCCTAGAAACCAACATAAATGAGGCTATTTTACGAGCCGATGAGCTTCTGGACAGTGAGACCGTCTACAACCGACCGGGTGACGAATACCTAAGTATGATCATCCTTCTGACGGACGGTATCCCGTCAGTGGGCGTCACCGATCCGCAGGAAATCCTCGACAACGCACGCGAAGCTATCGCTGGTGAGCATTCCCTCTATACTCTTGGATTCGGTCGTCTAGCCGACTTCGATCTCCTCGTCAAGCTGGCTTACGAGAATGACGGCATCGCTCGGATGATATACGAGGACGCTAGCGCCGCCGAACAGCTACGGGATTTCTACCTTGAGCTGTATCGTCCTCTTCTATTCGATGTATCTATGCAGTAAGAACTTTTTTCACTTCTTCATTGATTGATTGATTTTGTTTATATTCCCCCCGAGTGCTAAAACAAACGCATACAACGTAAGGTGGCTTGGAATTTAGTTTTAAGTCATATCAGAGGGACCACGATTTTTTGTACTTGCGCACTTATTCGGGTCCTGTTTCACGAAAGTTATTATCAGTAACAAGATTTTTATGGTATATTAAAAATCATAATCTTTAACTGGATGTGAGCAGTTTTCTAAAAGCAAAAGTATGACTGTTGTTGTTTGTGTTAATTATCAAACACAGCACATCCAGTCTCAAACTCTGGTTACTCTGTTTCTAAGACCACTGTTATATCACTGTTTCTATCTAAATATATTTGTGATGCAATCGTCTTGATAAAATTCAGAGCAGCATAAAATGAACAAATGGAGCACATCATGTGAGCACTTAAGATTAATCGCAGCATGCCATCTTGTTTATGGTCATTGAAACATCACTTTCAGGCAGACATCACAGCTCTAAAAGTGCAATTTCTCTCAATCACATGCTAGATACCCCGGTGATGTGGCAAACGCAGAAACCCTGACAGAGAGGCGTTTCCCGGTATACTTTGACGGCTCAGAGCTGGTTGTAGCTGGGAAGCTCTACGACAATCCACCATCGAACCTATTGAGAGGTGTGATTGATTCTACCTCAACAGACGGACCGGGACAGAAGAGATGGAATACTGACATTAGGGTATGTTGGAATGGCACAGAGAATTAAAGGAATGACACAGAACATTTAGTTTCCTTATATATGTTTTAGAATGGAGATGTGTTTGCCTGATACCATGTCGACTGGTGTTTATTTCATCTAGAAACGCGTTCTGATTTGAATTAAAGCAGGAATTACCTGTTCTAAGAGCACTATTTCTATCATTTTTTAAAAACACTGCTAAGATGTCCTCCAAAGGATATTGAATTGCATTCATAACTTCTATGTCGTAAATGAGATATGTCTTACGTATCACTGCATTTGACTAGAAAGTTCAAATATAAGGATAAGTCTGGAATACCCAGGATGATCATTTATACAAAGTAACCATTCATGTGGATTACAAAAACAAACAAACAAACAAACACAACTCCTTCAGTACTTTTAACAATTCTTCATTATCACTACTTCTGCGCAGGTCTTGTCCAATATCCATAAATCCATTGACAGATAAACGCATTCATTGTTTTACCAATACAGAGAACCTCACCAGAATTGACATATGACCGCACTGTACCTGACGTGGTTGAACGTATCTGGGTGATGAAACGCCTTGAAGACCTTATCCGACAGTATGCCAGGAGCACGGATCCTACCCAACGAAATAAGATTGCCGACCGTATTATCACACTTGCGAGAAGATACAACCTTGTCACACCACTTACTCCATTGGCTTTAAGACATCACAGAACGGGAGAGGTGATCGACGGAAGTAATAGCCCTATTCCCCTTCCGGGTTATAGTATGGCTAATAGTGCAAGAGATCTTTTGAAAGAAGCAATAGGTAAGATTTAGGCATGGGTTATTGTTCCAAGCATTTACCTTTGTATGAACCTCTCTGGATGTGGTTGTGTATAATATGTTAAGGCTCATTTTGTAATAGATATAGACAAAAGATATTTTAAAATACAAATAGAGATTTTAAAATGCATGCAAACACTGCACTTTTGTCCTATGGTTTTTTCATAATCTTTATCTCAAATTTAGAACGAAACATTTATAAACTATGGGTAGCTTTAATACGGGTAATTTTGATAATTTGACATGTGTAAGTGATAAATGTCTCTTGTCAGTCTTGTGATATCTTAATTCTCCTTCTTGATAGGTAACAATGGACCTACTACAGCTCCGGTCAAGCTACAAGATGCCCCGCTGGCTATGGAAAACGATGTGAGTAGACTTGCCCTAATAAATGTAGTCTATCAAAAATTAGAGATCTAAAATCACATTTCACTCATTACATCTGGATGATAGATGATAATCAATAAGGATCCGTACTTAAATCGCTATATTATCGATATATCAATTGTGATACCAATCCTCAAAATGTATCTTCTTCTTCGTCCTTATTGCTTGGTGAGAATGAATCTTGATTGGGAACTATTTTCGTGATGGCGTTCTGCAACAAAAAACATATAGCATTATATAATTATAAATAGAAATACAGAGATAAACATATGTTTGCTTCAGAGCTTTCATTTCCTCTCTTTTCCAGGCACATATAAACATAGTTTTGTTTGACGTGATGTCTGTGATCATCCTACGTTACGCTATTACAACGGTCCAAGTTGAGATGCAGAATGAAGGAAGAGTGCCTGGACATGCAGTCTTCAAGCACAAACTACCAGAAGATGCCTTCATTTCCAACCTTACGATGTAAATGACTTATAAAATTGAATCTTCAGATAAAAACGTTGATTTCAAGTTAGTTATACATGATTGTATAACATTACAAATAATCCTGCTTGTTAGTATCAATTTGGTGTCTTGTCTTTTCCGTTGATGCCCACAGTCAAAGAAGTTGACTATTATGGTACTCTAAAGTGGAAACTACGTTCCTGGTTTGAAAGGTGTTTTAGGAATTCTTTTGTTCTTTCCATCTCCAACAGAAAGCGATACTTTATAAAAATGGCGGCAGCCCATTCAAACGCAATACAACCATAATTTAAGCAATAACTAAACTAGTTTCATGTAGTGTATAGTTTCATAGTTAACAGTAAATATCTTCATTTAATTGAAATTTAGATCAAATTCATGTTGTGCCGATGTCTTCTTTCCATTATTTTCCCCCTCAGAACTGTAAACGGAGAAGTGTACACCAGTGAGGTAACCGACCCACAGGATACTGCAGGTCTGGGACTAGGTAACCTAGAGATAGGACGCAGTGGTGGTATTCTCTCGCCATTGTAAGCACTTTCTCAATCCTCTTATCTATCCTGAGATGTAGAATAATCAAGACATATTAAAAGTGAGATCTAAAAAAAACTACCGTTACAAACTTAATTGCATAGTATCTTTTAGTATCTTTGAAGAATATTAGGTTTTAAGAATACACGCAAGAGAAAAAATGTACTTACTATCAGAAAAGATGATTTTAAAATAGTTCTTTGCTCGTTCTTTACCCGTTATTCAAATAGTTTAAAATTTGTATGATTAAATTCAAAAATATTTTTCTCAAAAGAGGTGACCTGGAGAATAACCTTCTGGTGATAGCAGTTCCTGTTGAACCAGGTGAGAGGGCGTACTTCCGTCTGACCTACGAAAGGAAATTACCGAGACGTCTTGGACTATACGAACAGAAGATTGGAATATTCCCAGAACAGGTAACGATCTACGAGTATTAAAAATCATACCATACAATTTAGGATTAGGATAACGTACGTTTAAGATAGGGTGTATACAAGAAGGATGTCGATACATTTATTGTTTTGTTCGGACAGGTCTGGTGCTCATTTATACAAGCGATTAATCTATATACTCCTACTTGTACCATTCTTGAGTGATACTGTTTTTCTTACAGATGAAAATGGCTAATGTATGTAATCAGTTTATGAATAATTATGTCAGCCGTAGATGAATTTATACACTCGTCATAGACATGATCTGAATCGATATATACGTGTGCTGTTAAAAAAGACACACAATAGAAATATATTACTCGAAGAAATAACAAAGTCTATTCTACATTACTTGTAGGTGGTTGAAGTGATGAATCTGGATACCATCATCATCGAGCCTCAAGGTCTATCTCGCCTCGATACCTTCTTGTTAGACCAGTCCGACCCATCAGTTCCAATCTCACTTGCTCGTAACGTTCAGAGACGAAGTAACAACCGATGGGAAGTACATTATTCACCCAGGGCTAGAGAACAAATGGCCGTGTCCCCAATGGGCATCATGGCTGATTACATCGTCCAGTATGACGTAGTACACGGCAGTGATGCTGGTGATATCCAGGTACGAGATATGTGATGTTGCTCATTAGGTACAGTTTCGTTCTTAGAAACAAAAGAACCCGACTACTCAATCGATCAGCGTATTATTTTCTCAATTTGAAGTGTTTTATCACAATTAAAAGGTTATGTACTGTTTTCACCATTCGTCTTATTACATACAAATATAATTTTATCATAAAACGCTCAGGAATGTATGAAATACCGCTTGTGAGAAGTTCCGTTATTACCTAAGTGATATCTTCGAGGATTGGAGGTATTTGCAGTTCCTCAATTTTCTTCATCAATGTTGTATCGTATTAATGATCGATAGCTTTTGTCATTCCAGTTCGGTTTTTCATGTCATACGATGAACATGCATTTCCGCCAACCCCGGCCACGGGACGGCACTGATGAATGAATGAACATTTTATACCTAAATTTCAGTCTTTGACTATTTCTTATTAGTTATAAATCAAGTTATATTTCTAATTACCTCTGTGATCAAACGCCATAGGTTTTGAACGACTACTTCGTCCAATACTTCTCACCTTCTGGCCTCTCGGTGCTCCGCAAGAACATTATCTTCGTCATTGACATCAGCGGGTCGATGTCGGGCACCAAGCTCTCCCAAGTCAAGGATGCATTGGCCACCATCTTGGATGACATGTCAGAGACAGATAAGTTCAATATTCTTCCATTCTCAGATGACGTGCACTTCTTGGAGAGTTCCGGTATGCTTTACTCCACCAAGGAGAATGTCCGCAGAGCAAAACGCTTCGTTATGGGTCTGCAGGAAATGGATAGTAAGTGATTGCAGGATTTTTATATTAAAATATTGTAGGGAATAATCGTTGTGTCATCCATCTTGAAAATATGTTAAGAAACTCATATCAAATCTCCATTAGAGTTTATAGCCTCTGTATATTTTTTTCTTGGGTGGGTGACGAAAAAGACATACGGATATTCATTAAATGAATGTCAGAACAGGCACATGTGACAGCAATAATGAATGACACGATTTGCAGCTGTATAGACCATAGAGAGATAGAGTGAGAGAGGTAGCTCTTAAAGTCAGTTACAATTCTAATTGTCTGCGTGGTATAAAATATTAATTAATGAACAGAATCGTTATAGTCGTATGTAAAAGGACATAATTCGGTTTTTGAAGAATCAAATTTTCTGACAGTGTATAATTTCAGGCCGTGAGTAATTTCCTAAAATCTTTTCGCACTCAGATACCAATCTCCACAAGGCTATAATATCAGGTGTGAATATGTTACGTACCGAGAGTGAGCAAGATCCACAAGACGAGGAGATCGTATCCATGCTCATTGTCCTCACCGACGGAAACCCGAACCACGGCGAGATCGATAAAACCATTATTGAACGCAATGTCCACGAGGCCATCAATGGTGATTTTTCGCTCTTCTGTATTGGGTTCGGTGCTGATGCCGACTATCCGTTCTTGAGACGATTGTCACTGCAGGTAATAACAAGTTATGTCACGGTCTATCATTCCAGTGCATTATTGAATGGAAATTAATCCTGTTTTAGAAAATGATGATTTTAATATTTCATATGTCACAATCAGACGAATATTATTACAAAATGTCTCACGAAATTAAATTCGAGAGATTAATGTAATGTTTATATTTTAAGACGGGCCAAATTATGGTAATAAACAATATGGAATTTGGATGTTATGTCCTCATTCTCGACAATATCTTAAAGATAAACACATTTTTGGCAGAACATCAGGTTAATACAGTTAATTTGAATGAGAATCGTTTTTAAACTGGAATATATTCCTAGTACTGCTATAAAATAAATTGTTGCTTCTTCAAAATATCTTCCTATTTCGATCTTCCACCTAGAACCACGGGATCGCACGTCGCATTCCTGAGCGCGCTGACGCCGGAGAGCATCTTGAGAATTTCTACTACGAGGTGGCTACGCCTCTGCTGAGGGACATCGAGTTTCGCTACTCACGAGGCATCGAACCCAACTCGCTCAGTGAACGTACTTTCTCAAACTACTTCAATGGGTCCGAATTGACGGTGGTCGGAAAACTCTTGCCCAATCTACCCTATGATTCACTCAACTCCTATGTATATGGCAGAACCACGACCGATCCAGTTACACTTAGAGGACGCGGCGATATCCAGGTAAAGGAATAAAAAATTGGTTTGATATGTTATATATTCGTTGCATCTTATATTGGCTCCTTATGACGCACCATTGTTATTTTTCTTTTAAAAATGATTTAAATGAAAGGTGAGCAAGTTTTAAACTTATTTCCGAGAAAATCATAATGGTAACCGTGTGCACCTGTCGTAGGACTGGTAGAAACATCGGTCGGTGAAATTCAGAGATCGAGGAAATGGCTGACGCAACAAATTAGTTTCTTTAGTTTCAGTGATGTTACTGATGATAATTTATTTATTCCGTCATTCTGATGATGACGACTAAAGACCATCGCGACATTAAGATCATCGCGAAACCAGTGATGCCAATTCCTAACTTTGTCTTTAATATCTCAAGTATAATATAAGTGATAATACTACGATTGGGTCAGTTTGTGGACCCGATGACCACCTTGATATTGCGCACATCTTTTCAGGTTCCATCCCTTTCGCTCCTTGATGACGATGTGCCGGAGGACATCATTGAGAGGATCTGGGCTTATCATATAATCCAGACTCTAAAGAATGAACAGGCTCTAGCCGAAGAAACCCCAGACTATAGCATGATCGGAGAGAATGAGATCAAAGACAGATCTGTTCAGTACAGGTAGAGTTTCTACTTCCAGATTACATGATCGCAAAGGTCTTCCTTCTTTTAATATCTTCTCTGTCACAACTTATAATAATTATTAGGAAAGATAATTTATAACGATTATTTCATTATGTATGTTTCATTATTTTGATGCAGATCATTGATCTAGCTAAATCATTTCTGAATGTATGTTTTAATTTGAAATTTGAACAATTTAAGCTGTTTAGTTGCATGATTTTTTTCTTTTAAGTTGCGACATAGATCCCGTAACAACATTTAAAATTATCAAAGTAAAAGTCCATCGGCCGCTTTGAAATGGTCTGGATCAATCCATAGATAAAAGGAGCATGCATAAATTACAGCCAATTAACATTTCTTAATTAAAAAAAAAACACTTATCCACCCTATGAAGGAATTTGAAAGGTGGTATAAGGTTATGTTCTCATCTTTTCCACGCAACAAAGGTTTGGGTTTTTCATTTGATTTCCCAACAAAAAAGATGCATTATGATTTGTTTTTCTGTATCCGATCTTAATCAGATTCTTCAATCCATCTACTGCATTGTTGATTCGTCGTGATGAAGGAGGGTCTCGTCATCACCAGGTCAATCCATTCGCTATGAGAGTCATCAATTCACCACTCCCTCGTACAGCCAGGAAGACACTCTCTAGGAATTTCACCGTCATCCCACCTACTCCAACTCCTGCTCCAGAACCTCTTTCTGCAGGTAACATCCAAGAACAGTTTCCTTGTAATCTTCCTTGAAACGATATCCCACGAGCCATCGTCTTGAGAAGGCATTATGTCAGCGAGGGTGACTTTACGCTTTGCAATTTTCGATTTGGGAATGTATCTCTAAATTTTCCTCGTTGTCATGTTTGTGGATTTGGCCTCTTTCACGAAATATTCCAGTTAATATTCTCCATTTATTAAACAAACATTTATTGACTTTCAGCCTTCAAGCAAATAAAAAACTTTTTTTATGGAAGAAACCTGCGGTAGTAACTATGTGAAAGGTGGTTTTGTAATAATTCAAACAATTATATTGAACATAGTTCAATATGTTACCAATGGGATCAAGATTGTGTGTAATGATTAAGCAATTTCGCAATGTTTTCATAATATGCAGTGTATAAAGAGAGCACTACATAAACGTTTTATACTGAAAATATTTTGGACTCGAATGAATGAATCGATGACTTTGCTCTTTGTTGATGATCTAGGATTCACCATAGCAGTACCCAAGGTAGAAATCACTGTATGCTTAGATGAGGATCCACAGGATAATGACGTCATCGTTCTCTTGGAAGATCCATTGCGGGGTAAGGATGCTGAGCTTATATAATTTGTGTTAGTTTGCCTATCCATTAACAGATGCAGAATTGTTCTTTTATTCTCATAGGTGGTGATGTCCAGAGAGTATATTTTGGAAGATGTCATATAGAGTTCCTGTCTGTAAAAGACCAAATCTTTAGTTTCCTTTAAACAGTGATATAGGGAACCTGCATAGAAACACCACTTGTCTTCGTGTCTCCCTTGAATGCTCTTCATAAACATGTTTCACTACACATTTATGTTCGTTTTAAGAAACAAAGTAATATAGACAGCAAGAACAACCGTGTACGTATCATTTAATTTCATTGGCACACACGGAGGTAAGATACTTCCTTGACCCCACCTTTTTTTATTAGGTCTAAATGGATCCCACGTTATGGTTTGACAATTTTAATCCGTGAACTTTGGTGTGCTTTTTTAAAAACAATATTATTTCAGGTATCTTTGTGAATGGGCGGATCGTCGGAGATACTGTTTCCGGTCGTTTCGGAGATCGAGAGCGCACTTTCATCGGCGAAATCGCCATTGTCCTCAACTCTCCTCAACCCTCTCGACATCGTCTCAAGTTCAACTCTGGTGGTATAGCTGTGGATTCCAGTCGTCCGTTGCGTTGGGGCATCACGTCTGCCTATAGCTTTGGATCGCACAGTCTGGAAGTTAATGGCTTGAAGGTTATTGTGTCACTCGCCAATGGTGCCAGGTTTGAGATAGTGAGCAAACGACTGCATAGCAACACAGACAGACATCGACCTGATGCATTCACCTTTAATGTACTGGATAATACTGGCCTTTCATCTGCTGTCGATGGGATCGTAGGTAAGTTAGAATGGAAGGATGGGTGGTAATTTCAAGTTGTTACTCATTCAACTCTTGTAGCTCAAAGCGAATCAAAAGGAGATGGAGTATTAAAGAAGACGATTCTTTAATTGGGCCGAAAAGAAAATCAATAAAGATCGAAGTAAATGGAAGGAAAATATTGCTGATATCTCGCCCAGAGATGACATGTAGTAAGTAAATTCATATGTGTAGAAAATGCGAGGTATATAAAACTCGCGAATAATAAACAAGGGAAGTTCTTTTTATGAAAAATAGGCCTATTTATTTACACCAAATGAGTTGGAGATATTCATTATCATGAAAAAGAATCGCATCTATCTATCTATATCAGCGATTGGCAAACATTTTTTGAAACACATAATTATTGTTTAGATGACCTTCTAATTCATATTTCGTGATCTCTCACTAGGACGCTTCCAACATGCCAGTATGATGTTAGACCAGCCCAACTCACAGCTTTCCTCGACTTCTGGAGGTGGATGCGGACTATCTCTAGCCCGTAGCCGAGCCGTAAGCGTGAATCTGACATGGCGTAATAATGGCCTTACCGATTCCAATGAGGTCTGCGACGCACTTGGAGGGGATCTCCTGTCTAACAACCTGAATGGATTGCAGTACACCGACTACCGACGCGCTAGTCTTTATTCTACGATCTAAGATTAGCTAGAAATTATACAGCTAAATGAACACTGATCTTGTAAATAACGAGCGAGATAATCCTCTGGCTTTACTTTCGGATTCATGTTGATAATAAAAGATTTCTTTGTTTCCTGTTAGTTATCAGTAGTTGAACAATTTGTATATGTCTGTATTCATATCTAGCTATTTCTTATATATCTTTATAATTTTGTACTGAATAATCTGTCTTTTTGATAGGTTTGTAAACATAAACATTCTATACAATAATGTTTTGACAAGTACCGACTTTCATCGCCAACCATTAGGAATGATAGAAATATTAGCAAAGCGATAAAATGGAAGATTTATAGCTAAGAATATAATAAGCCGTGAGATTTATCACTTTGAATGATATCCGTCTTATAAACAATAGTTAATTAAAATCATTTAAGAAAACACGATGCAAATGCAGTGATGTACTTATAGGGTAGCCTTCAATAGAACAAACGTTTTCTTGAGGAGTTCGTAGAATACATTAAGTGATTTCAGATATATATTTATTCTTAAGGAATGAAAAATGAACCTAGGTTGACTTCTACGATCATTTTCGCATATTCAAAAGATTCATATAAATGTGGTTGTTCATTTAAGAATGATTATTCATTGTCTCATTTTAACAATCGTGATCCTTGGTACATATTTTTAATGATTTATAGTCATATTATAGTTATGTTGTAAGCATGTGCTTCTGGGCAAGAAAATTCGCTAAAGAGGACTGTTGTTTATTCTTGCCTGAATATCTCTTTTCGATTTTTATAAATCTTCGCAGACATTGGTAACAAGTCATTGATTTATGCATCTTATTCTTATCAATTCATTTCTTTGAATAGTTTGTATGTATGTATGTATGTACAAAGAGTAATTACTCATATACGTACATGACAAAAAGAGACAATATGACGCAATGGTTAGAAATCTGAAGGTAGCTACAGGCCTGCAGCTACCCCTTTCCCTTCTCCGCAAAGTAAGATCATGGTTATATAAGAACCTCTCATTTCTCGTGTTCATTTTAACTTGTTTCTTGATCTTGGTTCCTTCCTTATATATTTCACTTTCTATACCCTTTATTGTATTTATAACTGAATTCAATTTAGGAAGTAATATTATATTTTGATCACTTACATTGAAAAAGCGATAAATGAAGCAAAACAAAACGAAAACATTTATTATTGTAGAAGTATCAAAGTGTCTTTATTGTCACAATTGTCACTGATCTGATGGACTAAATGAGTATTGTGTAATAAACTATTCCATGATGGAAATTGTCATTATTTCAAATGTTGTTCATGAATAGATTCAGACGTACAGTAGATCCATACTTTCGCTAATTCAAAATATAAATCTACGAACCATGCACTTGCCCTCTGTGATGCTCTATTTTTGAGGTCGTTTATCGCAGCAGAACAAAAAAATAAATTCCCAAAGGGCACAAGATTCGACGGTGTGTTAACATTTTATTATATGGAACAATAAATGTAAATATATACACATGTATATCGTGTTTGTTTTCATATGAAGTGTGCATGTAATCATTTGAATGTTTCAGAAATCTATATTTTTGTTTGTCTTCCTGCATGAGAACAGACCCAGGATCAGAGCAGGGACGTAAGGGGGGGGGGGGCAGATTTAATTTTAATTTTTAATCTTTTAATTGTATTAGAATAATAATCAGATAATAACAATAATGATAATAATAATAGTAATAATAATGATAATAACAACAATAACAATAATAATGATAATAATAACAACGATAATAACAAAAAAGAGTAACCCTAGATTTCTGGATGAAGTCCGGTTACTTCTTAATTTACTAACCGAACACTCGGTTGTGGACAAATCGATAACAACAACAATAATAATAATAATTATAATAATAATAATGATAATAATAAACATAATAATACATTTCAATTATAAAGCGTCTTTTCAAGAGATATAGTACAAAGCGGATTTTATAACAGAGAAACATGAGACAGTAGAAACATTGAGTATACAAACAAAGAACAATATAACATGAAATTAGAAAAGATGTGTTTTCACAGATTTCTTAAATGTTGTAAGAGTTGGGCAGTTCTTTAATTCAAGGGATAGGGAGCTCCAGATCTTGGGGGCAGTAAATGAAAAAGACCGATAACTGTTTCTTGGTTCTACGGATGGTAAGTGTGTAAATACAGCGCGTGTATTGTACATGGATGTGTCCGCATGGAGTAGATCTACCAGATAGAGTGGGGCTTCATTAATACATTTGTAAGTTATAGGGTTAGGTTCTTATCTAAGATAATGTTCTTATTAAGTTCTTATACATAATGCGAAAAGAATCTCCTTATCTGAATTATAACTCGAGTTTTATTTCAATAGAATGTAAGGTAATTACTTTAGATCTCGGAGCAAACAACTGTCCAAAAGCTATAAAATGTAAAAGAGTAAAACGAGGAAATTTAATTACCAAACTGGGGCTATCCAAAAAAATGAGTGTAAGTGAAGATAAAGGAGATACAACAGATACAATGCATGCCATTTGACCTGTCATCGCGTTAGCAGATATAGGGTTTTTTCCCCCCGGGCCAAACTATGTGCCCAAAATATCTTAAAGAAGAAGACTGAAGAAAAAAAGAAGTTTCATTCTTGGCCGGGGAGTCACATTGTGTATCAAGTATAGGCACATTTATCACGATCGCAAAGACTTTCTTAAAATCAACCTAAGGCAATTTCAATAGCCTTGTCCATCTCTCTTTGGAAAGTGCGAACATTACAAAATGGCGTAATCAGAACATTATTTCTATGGGACATACAATACGGTATTGAAATTGTCTTTGAATTGATTTCTCGTCAAGTCTTTGCGATTGTGTTATTTCAGGAGAATCAATTTTAATTTGTCCTGTCAAATTTCGGGCAATCAAAATTTACTTCCTTAAAGGGCAATCCAACCTTTGTAATAATTTCATTTGTATGAAAGAACCCAAAGAACAAAAACCAGAGAAGCAGATTGGTGAAAGTTTGAACAAAATAGGATTGTGATTTTTTTTCTTCAAATTGTAATCATATATACATATGGGAATATCAAATTAGAAAGTGCGAGCGAGCGAGCAAAGTGACCGTTAAAAAAAATTGTGATACTCTTATTCCTACCAATAATTAGGATTATGTATCATGTATCCACGTATTGTATAAAACAAGAACTGAACAAAGGTCTTTTCTTCCTTACTATATCATAAAAGATAGACGTATAAAATACAAATATCATAAAAATGGAGAAGTTACCTCCATAAAATGTGTGGGGTGATTTTGATATAGTGCATTCACCGAGGATAATATGCATGCTATGAATGCATTAAATCCAACGGTAGGACAGACTTTTTAAACTTTCGTTTGATAGTTCAAAACTTTTTTTTATTCATGAGACAAGAACTAAAATGAAAGAATGATTTTGCAGAACCCTTTACTGAATATTACACAATAACAGAGATATTGTTGAAATTAAAAGTAAATATTTGCTGTAAATACTTCGTACCAAGGCAGAAAAAGGAGGCATTTTAAGTGAATTGTGTACATAATAACCATGTTTGTTTATATAGAACATACGTTGAGGATGCAAGACAAACAAGAATGAGGCACTAAAATCAAAGGCTAATGGGAGAACTGGGCATTTCCCTCCTCCGGCAAAACATATGATCACTGGGAAAAAGAATGTGTACAAACTGGTACACTTCTGTCTTGCCCACCCCCCCCCCACATACCGGTACTCAATTTGAAAACCTCTTTTTGTGTGCTCCTTCCTTTATGTACTTACTTGTCAAAGCTCACCCCCCCCCCCCCCCCCCGTGAGATAATCCCGGATCCGCCACTTATATTCTTCAATATTTACCGATAGGCCGAAAGTGTGAGTGAAGGTCATGAACTATGGACGTTTAAGGTGACCATTATTTCCTCAGGAAAATAGCCTAATACAAAGCCTTTAGCATTAATATGTTTATCAGCATACAAACGAAATGATTTTATCCGGGACTAAAGACATGTTTTGTGTGATATTACAATGTGAGTGTCATCGAACAGATTATCTTCGCAAATCATAAGCATTTTTACAGTTTCAGTTCCTCTGCATGAAAACACGAGCGGTATTCAACATGAAACTATTATAAAAAGGGGTGGGTACGCGCACTTCATGTTGACGGACTGTTATTAGGCCTATATTCCACTACTCTTTGCCCTTGTTCAGTTGAGTGAGCGTACATGATAATCAAAGTATTGTGCATTGGTGATGCAATTTGCTTTCCGTTCAAACTGGTCATGCTACGTTTGATTTCTACATTGGTTTCATCAAATACCTACTTAATGCTCTTTTGACTGTCGTATGGATTATATATCTCTCGGATGAACGTTGTTCCACTGCTAAAGGGTATAAGATTTGGAAGGTAAGTTCTACGAGTTGTAAAGTTTGGTGGCTCTGTAAAGTCTAAATCAGAAATGACAGCACCATGTCAGAGTAATGGTGCAGAGTAATCTCACATAGACAAGGTGTGATTATATTATTTACCATAATATAAAGGTAGCATGTGACGTATCCAAGCCTTAAATATGACTAGTTAAGTTTACTTGCTAGTATAGGCCTACTACATACTATCCGAAATACGTGTATTTAAGTAATTTGAAATACATTCTACAGCTCAGTTTATAGCTCATGTGCATGTAGTTGATTTTGAAGTTGGCATTGGTGTCAAATTTGATGGCTTCGAGATTTCAATTCTCTGATTCCGGAAAAACTGACACCCCCTCCTTCCAAAAACCAACCCCGAAAGCTATTGCATACCTGGATATGGATTTTGCCACCGTTATCGGAGCTTAT